>PVKU01005550.1:0-121143 GCA_004027475.1 Anoura caudifer | reverse complement strand
AGTGAATGTGGAAACCAAACAAGTTATTAATTTTATTTAGTGGAAATAATCTGCATTGCTGAAGGCTGAAGGAAATACAGTTTACACCCCAGCAAACCATATCATAAATTAAAGCTAGGAAGTACAAATAAATAAATCCAGTAATGATTCAAGATTTCAGCTTGTGAGTGGGTGTTATCCAGAGAAAATGTGTTTCATGGGTGGGAAAAAAAAATGGGCCTACTTTTCACAGGCAGGGTTAAATCATTTTAAGAAAAGAATAAATGCTACATCCCCATTTTTTTCCCCCTCTTCGGTTTTTTTCACTCAGATCTGTTTCCACCTGAATTCGCCAACATCACGTGAGCCTCTGAAGAAGTGGTTAGAGACAGCTGATGGACAAGAGCGAGCTCCGGAGTCCTGTCTTCAGCAGATGAAGCCTGTTAGCAGGGCCCTGCGCCTCTCTGAAGAGCCTCGGGCCCACCTGAGTCTCTCGGATACCAGCTGTCCTCCTAGGGTTCCTGCTGAGGAACAGCGCTCAACCCAGTGGTCTGGAAGCAAAGCACTCTTGACACTTGTCAAAGTCACGAAATCTGCAAAAGCTGAGTAAGCCCACAGAGGAAGTCCGAATGACAGGGGAATTAGATAAAAGAAGGCATGTGGAAGAATTAAGGAGGGAAAATAAGTTAAACTGCCCAACAGACCTTAGTACTATCTCAAAGCTGACAGATCATAAATACTCTTTTACTTTTGCAGCCCATGAAAAATACTTCAGATTCTTTAAATGTGTTACTCTGAAGCTACTCTTTTTGTAAAGCAGTGTCTAGAGATTGAGTTTCAGTGTTTGTGCAGGGGAGTGGGGATTAACAGGAATGGGAGCATTGCTTTTATTGTTCTCAAGTCTAAAGCCGTTATTTGTAATACCAAAGCAAGCATGTTAACTTTAAGATCCACCAACAAAAGGGCAAGTCAAGAAATAAGAGAAGCAGTAAAAGATTTCCAAGCCCCACCTCTAGCTTGTAAACAACTCCAACGTTCCTTATGGGAAATTCATCATGTCTCACTTTGGGAATATTGATGTTCCTACAAAATTTGAGCCTCTCAAAATGCAAATATTTTTGCTCATGAAAAGGACATTCATTAAAGAAAAGTCAAAGAAAGGAAATGGGAAAAGGTCCATGAGGTTCAATGAAAATTAGAAATAAAAAAAATAAGTTAATAACTGACCAAACACCATTCTGCTGAGTTATACACAAATAATCAGAAACATATTGTGCCAATTAAATCTCCCTTGAACTACACTTCAGTTTTGAAGTTCATAGACAAAGTGTTCAGCAAAAACTAAACCAAAAACAGCAAACATATATGGGATTTTGCCAGGAATCAAAACAGATTTTTTAAAAAAGCTTAAGATCTTGTTTTTCATAAAATATCTAGATGCCTTCAGGGTAACAATTTTTTCTACCAATGATGACTAAAATAACAGAAATTTGGAAGCCAAACCCCCATTCCTTATTCAAATCTGAATCCACTTACTCTGAAAATGTTACTAACCTTATTTAAACTATTTTGATTCATTTGTTTATAAATTTAATGCTTTTTAAAAAGAGAGGGAGAGCAATTTCTTTTATGACATAATACTATGTATGTCAGTACAAAAAGATGGCATAAGTTTCCCTTTTGGATAAGAGAAAGTTATGTGCAAAAAGTTGAATAGGGACTATCTGAGTCTTTTTGGTCAATATTCAAGTTGATCTCTTTTAATCTCAATCATTACAGTTCATGCCTGAATATAAACACAATCTAGTAGGTTTTGTGATGATACAAATTTCTAGAACATAAACCATTTTATGCATGATTAATAAATAATGGAATAGTGCAAGTAGAAGTTAAATGGATTCAAACATGATTTGTCCCAGTGTGTTCAAGTTGAACATCACTGAATGCCAAGTACACGAACAAAACAGAAAACTGCAAACCGTGGAGGAATACAGTGCGATACAAGGTGCCCACTCACCCCACAATTGTCATCTTTGCTCGGCTCAGTCATGTGCTATGCACAGCAAAAGCACAGAGCTTGGTTCTCCCCAAACTTTGTGAATTGTCTCTTGTCTCCAGAATTCAGCAAGTCCTCCTTGCTTTAGAGCCCCTTCAATCAAGCTACCTTTACCTTTGTTTTAAAGGTAAATTTCTATTTTTAGTAGTATTTTTTAACTTTTCTTAGAACTGAATATCTTTTAAAATGTGTTAGCATTTTTATGATGATCGTTTGTGTTGTGTTGTCTAGTTACAAACATGCAAAGGTAAAAATAAGCCCTGTTCTCTTAGTGGCTCAATTTTGCAGAACTCAACATTCTTCAAATGCAAATATCACATGACAACAGAAATATGTGTATGTGTCTATGAAGTGGAATGTTATTTGTCTATTTATCTAGGATGATAATAATCTCATTACAAGAGAATCCATAACATTGGTTAGATTGTTTAGCCTGACATGTTGAGCCTCGGCATTAGCTGGCTAAGTGAAGCAGATTAGTGCCTTCCTCTAAGTTCTCTTCAGTGTGCACATTTTTGGTCAGGTGAAAGAAGGCAAAACAAATAGATGGAATGTTCTGTTCTCACTCCCCTTTTTTGCCAAGAGAATTGGTAAAGTGCTGGGGAAGGAAGGGAGAGGGGGCAAAACCAGTGATCTATATTGCAAGTCATGCTGATGCATTTGAATGTTTCTAAGTGCAGTGTCTGGAACACTAATAGTTTTGCATCCATGCCTCTAAACTGACTCAGCTATTAAAAGGCATTGGGAAGTTTTTTTTCCATGGTCGTAGTTTAGTCTAGTTTATCCAACGATTTGGAATTGTGCCTTAGTTGGGGTAAATGTTGCCCCCAGCTCTTTCATTGACAACAGCCCAAAGTGGACTGGGAGTTTGCCAACAGCAGTGTGTCTAAATTCAAAAGACATTGCCAAAGGCTCCTGATAACCCAGTCTGAACCTGGACCTCAAGATCCCCTTTGTTTCAAAGCATCACAGCTAACACAAACTGAAAGGCAACAGCCACACCAACTTTCTAAAGAAGTTGGTGGTCCAGGACTATTAGTGGAATTTTTGTTGAAGTATCAATTCTCACTCTGATTGCAGGGAAAAAAAAAAAAAAAAACAGCTGGTCTGTCTGTCTGTAAATGAAAATCATGTTATGTGCCACTCAACAGATGAGGCCCTGGAGGAAGATGAAGCTAACACACCTCTGACCAGCAAGAAGCTTATGATCCCCTGCCTGGGGACTGACAGATACTTACAGAGGTATGTGTCCACTCTGGGACAAGCCTGATAGTAGGTCCCTGCTTACATTGTGCACCTTAGGCACCTGGCTTGCCTCACCCTACTGAATGGATTCATATTTTATACACACACTGAAAATATCAAGGTGATAGATAATGTAATTTACAGTTTCTCGTCTTCATTCAGGCAAAAGAAATTGGTCCTAGTCATACAGAAACTGAGTCTTGGAGGTCATACAGCAAAGCAAGCAAAGGAGCCACTTCTAAAACCCAGGTTTAATTTTAAAGCCAGAGCTCTTCCGTAGCATAATGTGACTTTTTGTTAAGTAATCACATACATATATAAGATATCTAGCCTTGGCCAGTGTGGCTCAGTTGATTGGAGCATTGTCCGTAGACTGAAGGGTCCTGGGTTTGATTCCTGGTCTGGGCACATACCCAGGTCACAGGTTCTATTCCCAGTGAGGGCACTGATGAGAAGGCAACTGATCCATGTCTCTCTCATTGATGTTTCTCTCTCTCTCTTTCCTCTCTCTAAAATCAATAAGCATGTCCTCAAGTGAGGATAAAAAAGATACTTTATATCTAATATATGTTTATTAAAAATCTTATTAAATTTATAATGGCCTTTTGCATAAATATATAACAGTTTAATATACATATATGCACATATATGTATAATATATCATATAGAACATATGTCTTATATACCTTATAAAACATATGTACACACAGGTATATATATGTATGTATATATAATCAGAGTAGTCAAAATAAGCAAAGATTAACCTATGGAAACAATTTCCCAGATCTTGGTGGCATGAAATAGATGTTAGAGATCAGGGCCTCTCTGCAGGGTGGCCTCCACATGATGACTCACCATCATCATTCTCCGTATTTCCATACTTGCTGAGGCAGGAAAAAGAGGCTGGAAAATTGAGCATCATTCATCAAAAATCTCCACTGGAAAGTGACACATGGCACTTCCCTTCACATTTCACCAGTTGACACAAGTCACGTAGCATGTCTAATTTCAAGGGTCGATCTTTGCTGGTGTCTGGAAGCAGAGGTAAATCAACCTGGATGAGAAGTTGCAACATCTGCCACTTTGCTCACCAATAATAACTAGGCAGAGCAGTGATTCCCAAAGAGAGCTGGTAACTTGGTAGTCCTACTCCCTTGGTCTTTCACTAATAAAAGAAAATACAAAAATACATACATACAACTGTATGTATGTATGTATGGCCTCTGAGCCTCTAGACTTAACCCTCCATTTATTCAGGCAATAATAGCAAGACATCCACTGGCAGCCACAATGAAAACTAGCATTTATAGAATGCTTTACCATTTACACAGCATCTTCATTTATGTAAGTTCTATCAAGCAATATGAGAAGCCTCTAGAAAAGTTTCCAAGTGTCTCTTTCCTTCACAGTCTCACAACACGCTATGAAATAAAAACACCAAGGGCTAGACTGAGTGCTGAATCTAAGGATTTGAGGTGAGAGGGGTCAGTGTGGGCTCAGCATCACGGAGAGCCTCACAGGAGAGAAATCTGAAACTACAGCAAAGGGTGACCCTCGGTCACCCCAGGGATGGGGTGTGGACATCAGTTTTCTCCACTCTGCCCTGCTCATGCTGACCCTGGGGAAACTGTGACCCACCCTTGGCTGTGCAGATGACCTGAAGTTCGATACATGCATCCCATAAACTAGAAGTTGAAACGGGATGGCTGCTGAGCTGAATCTGGCCCATGGATATACTGAGTTTGGCCTGCCATTTTAATACATAAATTTTTATCAAAATTATTTCTTAGAATCATCATGTTTTATTTATTGGAATACACTTCTATATTAGAGAAGCTTGGAAAGACAGTTACCACTCACATATTCTCCCACCTCCCCTCCCATACCTCTTAATTTTTAAAAAATTGTATTAGGAAGTACTATGCTTTCACTGTAAGCATAGCACAACTGTATGGTCCTTAAAAGTTACACTGAAGTCTTTAGAGCAGGGATGTGCAAACTTCTGGAGTCTCTGGGCCACATTGGAAGAAGAAGAGTTGTCTTGTGTCACACATTAAATACATTGCAACATGTAATCACCAAAAAAACCCTCATAACGTTTTAAGTAAATTTACAATTTTGTGTTGGGCCAAACTGGAATTACAACTAAAATATAGAGAAGCAACCTGAATAAGCCACTGAAAACTAGCTGAACCAAAAGTCTAAGACTAGCTAGTTATAAGACTAGCTGAAGTCTTATAACCAAAAATCTACAGAAGAAGCCACACAGAGACTGGTAGGAAGGGTGGAGATGTGAAAACCCCTGGCCTGTTCCCATGGGTGGCAGCTGAGATTCCAGAGGGATATCTCTCAGCTGCAGGGGTTCCCCCTGAAAAGCAAGGGGTCTCAACCCCACACCTGGCTCCCCAGCATCTGGGCACGGGAGCCCATAAGAGGTACCCATATATCATCTGACTGTGAAAATCAGTAGGGATTCTGTCAGCCAGGGAGAGACTGGAGTCTGCTAGAGACACAGCATCCTCTTAAAAGGCCAGCGTACAAAATCTCAGTCGCAGCCACTCATCCTGGGCTCCAGTGGAGAGTGGGCAAAGTGGACTAAAATCACGTGAGGAGAGACTGAGGTTTGCAGATGTGGGTAGAGAGCTAAAGGGACAGCTGTCAGGATCCCTGAGTCCCTCTCCCACACTGCAGATGCCGGCTTTCTTGGGTGGAGCACTCTCCTCTACACAGCATCACCCTGGGAAAAACAATAGCCTCCTCCAGACTCCTCGCCCCACCCTGCGAAACTTGTACGCTGCCAAGGAGTCAGCTGCCTGGGACAGAGTGTAGAAGTCTGGGCAGACCCAGGGCTGTCAATGACTGTGTTATGTGGCTTTGGGTGGGGGCCATTTCCCCTACTTTCTTGTGAACATGGCTGGCACCTCCCTCTCACAGGAACCCCACACGTTGGGCTTCCAATGACCCCACCCTCCTGACTCTTGGAAGCTCTACCCTATGAGATATATGCAGAATCTGGAACAGACTGAATTATGTGGCTCTTGGGCAAGGATCACTTCCTCCACCTTGCCCCAAGCCTGATCAGCTGCTCCCCCTCACAGGAGATCCAGTAGCCCCTTCCTCCTGACTTCTGGTGACCCCCACCCTGCTGAGATAGAACCCCTGCAAGAATCTGGGACAGACTGAGTTTTGTGGCTTTTAAGCCATGGGCCACTTTTCCCTCGTACACTCACCACTGCACAGCCCTCCTTTTACACAGCCAAATCTTGGTCTACTTGAGCCTGATAAACTCTGCTGGCCTCACCCTGATGGCTATCTGAGACCCCACCCCACCACAGACGTGTGCAAGAACCCAGCAAGTGGCAGAAAGGCTTGTATACACAGGGACATTTGCTGAGTAGCCTCAGACCCAGCACTGGTACCAGGTTTAAACCTATTTAAACCTGTATCAAACAGTGAACACTACTTGCCCCTACCTGGTGATTCACTGAGAACCTACTTTGTGCAACTCAAGTACAACCAGAGGGACTTTCAGTGACTGAGCCTAACAGGAAGCCAGCAGGTGGAGGCAGGTAGAGGCAGATCTCAATGTGCCCCGTGACTTTCCCCCAGCCTGGTGTGGGTAAAAACCAGCCTTAGCGTGCAGCTTGGTCCTTCCTGCACACACCTAGGCCCAGCAGAGGCAGCGACAAAATGTGGATCACTTTATAGCTCCAGTTTGCCCACAGCTAGTCACAGGCAGCATCTGACATTGGCCTGCACCAAAATCCCTCTTAAGAGGTCCCAGTGGCCAACTTCAGACAACATCAGAGCAGGATCAAATAAATTTCATAAGTGTCATATCCAAAGGGAGATCTCAGCAGGCACCAGACCCTGCTAAGGCAAATTCTGCTCCATCAGACACTACTAAGGCAAATTCTGTTCCATGTGGTCCATACCTGCACAGTAGTTCATACACTATGGTCAGGGTTGATCCTCACAGCCAGCTAGCCTGAGGGTTGACCCATGCACAAACAGGCCAATAACAATCAAGACTCAATTACAACCAGAGGCCCATATAATCCACACAAGAAACATTCCTAGGGCATCCAGTGCAGGTGATAAAGGTGACTACGCCTCTGGGTCCCACAGGATACCTACGACAGAAAACCACCCTACTAAGGCCGGGAGTCATGCAGATCTACCTAATACATAGAAACAAAAGCAGAGGCAGCCAAAAATGGGGAGACAAAGAAACATGCCACAAATGAAAGAACAGGAAAAATCTTAAAAAAAAAAAAAAAGAGCTAAATGAAGTGGAGGCAAGCAATTTGTCAGATAAAAAGTTCTAAAAAATGGTTATAAGAAACTTGGTGAGAACTACAACAGCATGAAAAAGGACATAGAAACCATAGGGGAAAAGCTGTCAGAGAAAGAAGAACACAATATCTGAAATGAAGAGTACACTAAAAGAAATAAACAGTAGATTGAATGAAGCAAAGCACTGAAATACTGATTTGGAAGACAAGGTACCAGAAAATATCAGATCAGAACAGCAAAAAGAAAAAAAGAATTTTAAAAAAGGAAAACAGTTTAAGGGACCTTTGAGACAACACGAAGTGTAACATCTGCACCATAGGGGAGCCAAAAGGAGAAAAAAGAGCACAAGGGATTGAAAACCTATTTGAAGAAATAATGACTAAAAACTTCCCTAACCTGGTCAAGGAAAAAGACACACAAGTCCAGAATAAAGAGAGTCCAAACAAGATGAACTCAAAGAGACCCACACCAAGACGTATCATAATTAAAATGACCAATGTTAAGACAAAGAGAGGATCTTTTTTAATATATTTCATTGATTATGCTATTACAGTTGTCCCATTTCTCCTCCATCACTCCCCTCCACCCTGCACACCCCCTCCCACCCACATTCCCCCTTTAGTTCATGTCCATGTGTCATAAGTTCTTCAGTTTCTACATTTCCCACACTATTCTTGCTCTCCCCCTGTCTATTTTCTACCTACAATCTATGCTACTTATTCTCTGTACCTTTCCCCCTTTTTCCTCCTCCCACTCCCCTGTTGATAACCCTCCATGGTTCTGTTCCTGTTCTAGCTGTTGGCTTAGTTTGCTTTTGTTTTAGGTGTGTTTGTTAATAACTGTGAGTTTGCTCTCATTTTACTGTTCATATTTTTTATCTTCTTTTTCTTAGAGAAGTCCCTTTAACATTTCATACAATAATGGCTTGGTGATGATGAACTCCTTTAAAATTGACCTTATCTGAGAAGCACTTTATCTGCCCTTCCATTCTAAATGACAGTTTCTCTGGATAGAGAAATCTTGGATGTAAGTCCTTGCCTTTCATGACTTGGAATACCTCTTTCCAGCCCCTTCTTTCCTGGAAGATCTCTTTTGGGAAATCAGCTGACAGTCTGCTGGGCACTCCTTTGTAGGTGACTGTTCCCTTATCTCTTGCTGCTTCTAGAATTCTCTCCTTCATTTTAATCTTGGCTAATGGAATTATGATGTGCCTTGGTGTTTTCCTCCTCGGGTCCAACTTCTTTGGGACTCTCTGAGCTTCCTGGACTTCCTGGAAGTCTATTTCCTTTGCCAGATTGGGGAAGTTCTCCTTTATTATTTGTTCAAATAAGTTTTCCACTTGCTCTTCCTCTTCCCCTTCTGAAACCCCTATCATTCAGATGTTGGAACATTTAAAGATGTCCTGGAGGTTCCTAAGCCTCTCATTTTTTTGAATTCTCGTGTCTTCCTTCTTCTCTGTTTGGTTGTTTCTTTCTTCCTTCTGGTCCACTCCATTGATTTAAGTCCCAGTTTTCTTCCCATCACTGTTGGTTCCCTGTGCATTTTCCTTCATTTCACTTAGCATACCCTTCATTTGTTAGTTTAATTTGTGACCAAAATCAACCAATTCTGACAGCATCTTGATCACCAGTGCTTTGAACTGTGCATCTGATAGGTTGGCTATCTCTTCATCAATTAGAGGTATCTGCTCTGGGGCTTTGATCTGTTCTTCCATTTGGGCCATTTTTTTTTTTTGTCTTGTCTTGCCTATTATGTATGAGGGGCAGAGCCTTAGGTGTTCACCAGGGCAGGGCAACCCAGTGGCTGGGTTGTGACACTGTATGTGGGGGCAGGGTCAGAGAGGGAACAATGGTACTTGCTCTGCTCTCTCTCTGATTTCAGTCCCTTTCCCTGCTTCCTCCAAGCAAATTGGGCCCATCTGGTCTGATTCCCAGGTGGGTGGGCTTGTGTACATTCTAGGACCCTGTGGATCTCTCCAACGAATTCCTGTGAGGCTGGGAGTCTCTCCTGGCACCTCAACCCACACAGGTGTTTTCAATCATTGTTTGAGGCTTTATTTCCCAGTGCTGGGGCCCTGGGTTGCTCGGTCAACTCACTCCCCAGTTTCATCTGGTTTATCTGCACGCAAATGTGTGGCTTCGGTCAGCCAGCCACCTCACACGCCTCATTGAGTCTGCCTGCTGCCACCCCGTGCTTGGGGTCTGCCAGCCACTGCTTTTTCCTGCTGCAACCCCTCTCAGCTGGCAGCCAACTCCACCCCTCTTACTGGTCTGGATGAATGTGTCTATTTTATCTCCTTGGTTGTCAAACTTCCATACAGTACAATTTTCTGTCAGTTCTGTTGGTTTTTTGTTTCTAAATTTTTGTTGTCCTTAATTTTGGTTGTGCAAGGAGGCACAGTATGTCTACCTATGCCTCCATCTTGGCCAGAAGTTGCATATACTCACAAAGAGAGAGTCTTAAAAGCAGCAAGACAAAGACAGTTACTTACAAAGGAGCTCTCATAAGATAGTCAGCTGATTTCTCAACAGAAACATTTCACATCAAAAGGGATTGGCATGAAATATCCAAAGTGATGAAAAGTAAGGACCTACGTACAACCAAGACTACTTTACCCAGCAAGGTTATCATTTAAAAGTGAAGGACAAATAAAGAGCTTCCCAGACAAGAAAAAAACCTAAAGCAGTTTGTTACTGACAAACCAGTATTGCAACAAATGTTAAATGATCTTCAAGAAAAAGAAGGAGGAGGAGAAGTAACATAGTTAAAAATGTATAAAATGATAATAAATATATACCTATGAACAATCACTTTAAATGTAAATGCTTTAAATGCTCCAATTAAAAGACATAGAGTAGCTGAATGGATAAGAAAACAAGACCCATATATGTGCTGTCTACAAGAGACCCACTCAAAACAAAAGATACACATAGATCAAAAGTAAGGGGTTAGAAAAAAGATATTTCATGCAAATGAAAAGTTTAAAAAAGCTGGGATAGCAATACTTATATCTGACAAAATAGACTTTAAAACAAAGGCTATGGTAAGAGACAAAGAATGTCACTACAAAATAATAAAGGAAGCAATCCAACAAAAGGATATTAGCCTTGTAAACATTTGTACACCCAACATAGGAACACCTAAATATATAAACCAAATATTGATGTACATAAAGAGAGAGCTCAACAGTGATACAGTCATGGTAGAGGATTTTTTGGTAAACTTTCCTTTTTTTTAATCCTCACCGAGGATATGTTCTATCGATCTTAGAGAGCGAGGAAGGGGAAGAGAGAGAAACATTGATTGGTTTTCTCCTGTACATGCCCCAACCAGGGATTGGACCTGCACCCTAGATATGTTCCCATACTGGGAATCAAACGCACAAACTTTTGGTGTATGAAATGATACTGAAAACATCCAAAGCCATAGGTGGGGATTTTAACACCCCACCGACATCAGTGGTTAGATCTTCCAGACAGATAATCAACAAGGAAACAGCAGCTTTAAATGACATACTAAATCAGATGGGTTTAATTGATATCTTCAGAGCAATTCACCCCAAAGTAGCAAAATATACATTCTTTTTCAAATGCACATGAAATGTTTTGTAGAATAGAACACATGTTAGAATATAAAACAAGTGTCAATAAACTTAAGAGACTAAAATCACATTAATCATCTTCTCTTACCATAATGGTGCAAAACTAGAAACTGATTGTGAGAAAAAAAAACTGAAATATAAGTCATGACACCATAAAAGTTCTAGAGGAGAACATAGGCAGGAAAATCTCAGACATTCCACACAGCAGTATTTTCACCAATATGTCCCCTAGAGTGAAGGACATAAAGGAAAGAATAAACAAATGGGATCTCATCAAAATAAAAAGCTTCTGCATGCTAAAGAAAACAGCATTAAAATGAAAAAAGAACCAACTGTATTGGAAAACTTATTTGCCAATGATACCTCAGACAAGGGTTTGATCTCCAAAATATATAAAGAACCCACATGACTCCACTCCAGGAAGACAAACAACCCAATTAAAAAATTGGCAAAGGACTTGAACAGACACTACTCCAAGGAGCATATATGAAGGGTCCAGAGACATATGAAAAGATGTTCAGCATCACTAGCCATCAGAGAGATGCAAATTAAAACCACAATGAGATACCACTTCACAGAGGTCAGAATGGCCATCATAAACAAATCAACAAACTAGTGTTGGAGAAGATGTGGAGAAAGGGAACCCTAGTGCACTGTTGGTGGGAATTCATACTGGTGCAGCCACTATGGAAGACAGTATGGAATTTCTTCGGAAAACTAAAAATGGAACTGCCTTTTGACTCAGTAATTCCACTGTTGGAATTATACCCTAAGAATCTTGATTCTCCAATTTAAAAGATCCTATGCACCCCAAGTGTTTAGCAGAATTTACAATAGTCAAGTGTTGGAAGCAATCTAAGTGCCCATCAGTAAATGAATGAATCAAAAATCTATGGTACATTTACACGATGGAATACTACACAGCAGAAAGAAAGAAGGAGCTCCTACCCTTTGCGACAGCATGGATGGAACTGGAGAGCATTATCCTAAGTGAAATAAGCCAGGAGGTGAAAGATAAATACCATAAGATCTCACCTATAAGTGGAACCTAATCGGCAAAACAAACAAGCAAGCAAAATATAACCAGAGACATTGAAATTAAAAACAAACTGACAGTAGCCAGAGGAGAGATGGGAGGAGATAATGGGGGGCAAGGAGGGAGGGTTTTCAGGAACATGTATGAAGGAACAATGGACAAAACCAAAAAGGGGTAGGATCAAGAGTAGAGAGTGGGGGTGGCTGGGGTGAGGGGAGAGATTGGGGCGGGGGGATGGAGACAACTATATGGAACAACAATAAAAAAATTTTTTAAGAAAAAATACATTTTTATTTACTTGAAAAAAATTTATATGCATGACCCATTGACATGAACTAAGGGGAGATTGCTGGAGGGAATGGGGTACTGGGTGGAGGGAGGCAAAAGGGAAAAATTAGGACAACTGTAATAGCATAATCGATAAAATGTATTTTAAAAAGCTGTGGCCGATTTACACAATGGAATACTACCCAACCATAAAAAGAAGTAAATCTTACCCTTTGTGACAGCATGGATGGACCTGGAGAGTATTATGCTAAGTGAAATAAACCAGTTAAAGAAAGACAAGTGCCATATGAATTCACTTATATGTGGAATTTAATGAACAGAATAAACTAACAAACAAAATAGAAACAGACTCATAGATACACAGAATAGACTGACATGCCCTGGCTGGCATGACTCAGTGGACTGAGCACCAGCCTGTGAAACAAAGGGTCACTAGTTCGATTCCCAGTCAGGGCACATGCCTGGGTTGCAGGCTAGGTCCCCAGTAGGGGGTGTGTGAGGGGCAACCACACATTGATATTTCTCTCCCTCTCTTTCTCCCTCCTTTTTGCCCTTCCTTCCCCTCTCTCTGAAAATAAATAAATAAAATATTTTTTGAAAAAAAAAACAGATTGACAGCTGTCAGAGGGGAGAGGGTATCAGCCTGGGTGAAAAAGGTGAAGTGCATAAGCAAAAAAAAATACTCATAGACAGACAACACTATGGTGATTAGCAGAGGGAAAGGAGGGTGGGGGAGGTAGGAGAGGGTAAAGGGGAATAATGGTGAAGAAAGGAGATTTGACTTGGGGTGGTGAACACACAACACAATACACAGATGACATATTGTAGAACTGTACACCTGAAACCTATATAATTTTATTAACCAATGTCACCCCAATAAATTCAATAAAAATCAAAATAAATTAAAGAAATAAAATAAAATTATATACATGTGTAATTTTATTTAAATTAATAATTAAATAAAGAAAAGATGCTTTATGGTTCTAGGAAGAAAATAAGCAGAACTGAATAGTTGAAGAAAGTCTAAAATCTTGAAAGAATTAAGGAAAGAAATTGTAACCTAATAGCAGCATATAACCAAGCCTGATCACATTTAAGTAAGTCTCAGGCATTCTTAAATACTCCAACCTTCAGAAAATGTCTCCTGTACGAAAAGGTATTTGAACATAAAATTGAGCCAATCAAAAGATGAATATAAAAAGAAAAGGACAGGAATTATGTTTACAAAACAAAATATGAATAAGATTTGACAGCCATTGACAATTTTAAATTGGACTGTTACATGAAAATTCTGTATTTCCAGCTTCTCCTCTGAAAAGCTGACTACTCCTCACGTACTGATGTCATCCTGCTGGAGTGCTGGGGCTGTCCGGAAGGGTGAGACCCTCTGCCACCTCTGTGACTTCTGATCGTCTCCCCCAGGCCTGGCTCACTGATGTGCCTGGACTCCACTGGCCTTTTTGTTCACATTCCCTAAAACAGACAAACAGTCACTGTGTTTAAAAAAAATTGAGGACTGACTGCTTTATTTATGTTAACAATTTACCCAAGTATACACCGCAGCCTTTCACAACCATAGTCAACCTGGACCACAGCTTCTCCACACACCTGCCCGATGCACGCTCTCACCGCCGGCATTTCTGCCCAAACACCTTCACTCACTGAGGCCCACCACCAACTGCCAAGCCCCAGCACCTGCTTTCTCCACAGCAATCACTGTCCCACTTTCTTACATACACAATACATTTATTATATTATTTATATAAATGTAAATGTATTATTATTACTACATCGATTGTTTATTCTCTGCCCCCTGCAGCCCCCACTGCTAGAATATAAGTTCCATGAAGCCAGGGATCTTTGTCTACTTTATTTATTAATGGGTCTCCAATGCTTAGAAGAGTCCTGGCACACAATAGGTGCTCAATTAATATTTGTACAATGAACGCTGTCCCCAATAGAGATCTTACCTCATGTAAGATCTCTATTGTTGTTAACATCTTACTCTGTTACTTTAATGCACTTTCTGCTATTGAGACAGATATTATCATTATTACAATAAAATATATAATACATTTGCAATCACTTAAGAAATTGATAATATATTTGCCCATCATGAAGAAAGCATTTTTTCATCTATCATCTCCCCTGAGTGCCACAATGAGCCCCTGAGGTCAACTAGTGTGATAGGCCCTGAAAGATAAAGACCTAACCTCCAGAACCTGTAAATATTACCTCATATGGCAAGAACTGCAGGTGTTGAGGGTCTTGAAGCAGGGAGTTTACTCTGGATCATTAGGTAAGCCCTAAATGTAATCACTAGTATCCTTATGAGAGGAAGGCAGAGGGAGATTTGACACATACGGAAGAGGAGGAGGCAATGTGACCATGGAGGCAGAGACTGGAGTGGTGGGGCCAGGAGCCAAGGAATGGTGGCAGCCTCCAGGAACAGAAGCAAAGAACTGATACTCCTGCAGAGCCTCCAGAGGGAACACAGCCCTGCTAACACCTTGATTTCAGCCCAGTGATGCTAACTTTGTACTTCTGGCCTCCACGACTATGAGAGAACAGATGTCGGTTGTTTTTAAGCCACCAAGTTTGTGGCGGCAGGAAGCTAATATGACTAGGCCCCTGGTCATTATGATTTTCACTCTCCAGATGAGGAGACTATGGCCCAATGTAAAAACAACTCCCCCCTCATTAAGAAGTTAGACAGTAGGGAGTCAGGACTAGAAAAGAGGGCCTCCAGCTCCCAAGGTGGAACTCTGCCACTTCATCAGGATGTATGTGACAGAAGGACTTTTTCCAGGAGATCACAGGAAGTAACCCACCGTGATGTACAATAGCAAAAACAAAACACTTCATCATTGGAAGGCATGGATAAAAGCCGTGTGGTGGTGTGTGGAATGACGTGAGGGAGAAGTTTCTCACTGCTTTGCTCACTTGCAGATGCTCTTGGGAAGGCTCTTCACGTCCCTGGGCTTTAGTTTGAGGAAGAAGTTGGACCACATGGCTGATTCTCAGAGGCTCCCCCTTGGGATCCTTGTGAAGTCTAAGCACAGAGTCCCAGGATGTATTAGCCCTCCTGCCCTACCCTGACCACTTTAACCTGAAGTGCCCCCTTCCCTCAGCTTTCCACATTGCATCTCTGTAACACATTTCTTTTAAACTAAAGGCTTCATAGCTAAAATTGTGTTTGAAAAGCACTTAGCCCACCATCTCTAAGTCCACACCCTTCTGGTCTCAAATCTCTGTGGTTCTAGAAGTCCACATGGAACAGTAACAACCAACCCACCAGAGACCAGACCTTTCCAGAGATGGGGTTCCACCCTGTAAGACAGAGAGGGTCTTCCCAGGAGTCAGAAAACATTTAAGAGGTGTTAACTGCAAAGTAATTTCACCTTTGTGGTCTGTGTCCTCAGCAAGTCAGAGAATTGCTCTGTTTGCAGGCTCTGGGTCCAGCTGTTTTATTATAAAAGTGTCCTGAGCCAACCTTGGTCAGTGGGCACTTAATAACATGAGACACTGATCTGGGAAAGCACAGAACCATCCAAGTCCTCCTTCACGGTCCACCGGGGTCTGGGGCTACCATGTTTACATGGGCCTGCAACCATTCTAGCAAATACACACCAAAACCAGACAGCAAATGGCCCAGGCCCAGCGGGCACACTTCCTGGATCAGGCCTCTTAAGTCAAAGAGAATCTGTTTGGGGTCCACTTTAAGTGATGGACCCTGACATTTATATGGCCGTTCTCCCCAGCCCATTCAGACACTGAGGAGAAAATGTATGATTAAAAGCAATCAATGCATTATGAAAATGAATTGGGCAAACTATAATTTTACTGGTTCTAAGGCCAAGTAATAAAAAGGTAAATGTGAACAGGTGTGCTAGTTAATGTCTCTGGGTAATTGATTAAGTATGGTAACCCCCAAGAAACCACCTCTGTTCAGTTCACACAACTTAAATTGCAGAAAGTAGGAAGTGCAAAATATGCCCACTTTTTAGAGCTCTTTAAAAAAAAGAGAGAGAACTTATTACATGGTCCCCACCTGGTCCATGATTAAGCACTCATTATGGCAGTAACAATGGCTCCATTGTTTCTTTTTTTATCCTAATAACCATATTTAAATTACAGAAATTTTTGAGAGCTATAGCCATCATGAAACTGGGGCCCAGGAAGGTTGATTGGTTTTCCCAAGGTCACAAAGGGGCAGAGCCAGAAGCCTAACACACAGCTTCAAATTCTCAATCCAATAATTGCTTTAATACATGTAACAAGGGGTCATTCACAACTGTTCCAGCTTGGAAGGTCCTGAGCTTATTCTACTCAGCAACATGAAGAATATCTGTAGCAAACCTTATAATCTGTGATGGTCTAGGTTCTCCAGGGAAATAGAACAAACAGTCTCATAAACAGAGAGACAGACAGACAGACAGACAGACAGATTTTAAGGAACTGACTTGCACAATTTTGGAGGGATTTCATGAGTCCAAAATCTGATGGGTAAAACACCAGTCTTGAGAGTCAACAAAGAGTTGCCATTCAAGCCCAAAGGCCTTCTGCTGGCAGAATTTCTTCTTGCTCTAGGCAGGTCAATCTTTGTTCTATTAAGGCCTTCAACTGATTGGATGGGGCCCACCCACATTATGGAGTGTAATCTGCTTTACCCAAAAACCACTGATTTCAGTGTTAATCTCATCCAAAGAACACCCATACGGAAACATTCAGAGTACTGTTTGGTCAACTATTGGTCACCATGGCCCAGTCAAGTTGACACATAAAATTAACCATCACACAATCCCACCAGACATCCAACTCTCCACTCCCTCCACTTGTCTTGGCTTTTGAGGATCCCAATATGTTATAGGAGGAGTAGGGTAAAGGGTTATTGTCCGTATAGGTAACCAAAGAGATTTTATGTGAAGCCCAGGACATCACCACTGATAGGTAAGATTTTGGATACAGGTGAAGTAAAGTTCTCACGAGGACCTGTGGAGCTGGAATCAGGTAAAAAGGGGTAGGCCAACAGCAGAGGAAACCTCCATTTTTCTGGGCATGCAAACAGTACAACTTGTTTGGGTTACCAACTGCTATGAAACAAACTACTCAAAATATAGTTGCTGGCCTATACCAACAACCTTTTATTTCTCATAATTCTGTGGTTAGGAATGCAAGCAGGGCACAGGGACATGGCTTCTCTCTGTCCCACGTGATGTCTGTTGGGGCTTCTTCTCTCATACTTCGGGTGCTTCCACAAAAATGGCCCAAACAGCTGGAAGATGGCTGAGCCACTTGACTGGGATCAGCTGGGTTCTTTGGTCTTCTCCACGTAATCTCAGGGCTTCTCCCTCCCTCTGTTGTCCCTCCCAGGGGGAACAAATTAACTGCTTGTCCATTTTCAGAGATGGGCATTAGAGTGGCTAAGACAGCTGACCTCAGAGCCAGCCTGGCACTCACTAGCTAGCTCAGTGTCCTCATCCATAAATGTGTATTATCCTTCCCAAGGGGCTTTGGTGAGGATTAAATGAGCAAAAGTATGTAAATTACTTGAAACCAAGCACAGTGACTGTTCGCTGTCCTCCTATAAACAGTTCGGTCCTGTCACACATGTCCCGCATTTTCCAGAAGTCCCCATTGTGATGAGCAGGCAATCCATGTACATGTAATTCCTAAGATATACATCTTAATCCTTTTTATTGGAGAAGGAAATTCCATCAAAATGCAAAGTCAAATTATTGGATCCTTCCCCTAGGGCAGGAAGGAATATGGGTCAGTGTCCGGGTGTACAGCCAGGTATTAGGCTCCCAAAAGTAACATATTCAGGATATTTTCTACCATTATGTTTCTTTGGGGAACATATTTACCTAAGACCTACTGATTTCAATGTTAATCTCATCCCAAGAACACCTGTACGGAAACATCCAGAGTGCTGTTTGACCAAATGTCTGGGCGCCATGGCCCAGCCACGCTGACACACGGACCTTTGGGAGCCATCATGCACCCGGTGTGTCACAGTACAGAAGAAGTATAGTTCCTCTGAAACTAATACAGAATAATATGGAATGTAACCTGTGACTGAAAAATAAAGTACAATAAAGAAGCATAGTTCCTAGTTCTACATATGGGTTTTCCCAACCCTTCCTCTCAGCTACCCGATCATGGGCTTTGGGAAACCCTGGTTCTGAATCACCACCAGCTCCCATCAAAATGGTTAAGGTGGAGCAAGTAAGACACGAAGGGAAAGGGAAAAACTGTAGGGGCCATGAGCGACAGTTCCTGGTGTGAGAGCAAGTACAGATGAGACTTCACAGCCCAAACTCCTCCCTGCCTTGCCCCTTTCTCCTCCTCCCTAGATCAAGGGTTAAGTTCTTAAGAGAGAGTGTCTTAATTTTTTCTTAAAATGCCATTTACCAGGCAGACTTTTTTTTTTAAACACAGTTAGATGTGGGTTTTTTGCCCTTGCCTTTGTGGTTTGAAGCCAACCATGTACTTTAATGAATCTGACCTCTCCGTGGGACATGTGGCAAGGACATCACTCTCCCAGCAGCGGCCCAAGGGCCCTCAGAGGCAGGGTCTTAGACATTCCCTGCCCCTGCCTGTGCTCCGCAGCCCTCATTTTACCCTTGTGGCTGCACAGACCCTGCTCTGGGTGGCTTCTGTCACACTTCCAGATCCTCAGTTCCTTTGGAACTTAGTGACAGATGTGGGTTCCCTAGTTACGAGTCTCAGCACTCTGTGGCTGAACCCCCACCTTCTCTGGGTCCCCACTCTCCTAGACTCCCACTGGCCTGGGATCCCTTTCTGGCTATTCTCAAGCCCTTCATGAGATTAAATCAAACTGGGATTTTTTTTTTAAGTCACTTTCTTTTCAACCAGATGACCAAGTAGTTGACCATAATTCCAGAACTGTCTCTCTTTCTTATTCTGAACTAAAATGAAGCACCTGAGAGGGTCCAGAAAGGCTTCTAGACAAACAGCAGATACCTGCAAACAGGTAGATCTTTAATGGCCAACGTCTTTTTTTACGACACCTTGAAGTTAAAATTATATTTAATTGTGTGAATTAATTTCTGCCTTTATAAATGAACAAATATTGGTTTTATTCCTAAGGAATATTTGATTGATTTTATAACAATCTTCTCACAGAACCAAGGAAAAGAGATGACTCACAAGGAAAATAAAACAGCGTTCTCTCACTTCCCTGGCAAAGCAGATCGTCTCTGTAAGTCAATTTTTCTAAATTATCATGTGTTTTTTTTTTAAGTCAAGAAAATAATGTGAAAGTGAACACAGCTATGGGTCATGAGCTCCTCAAGGACCACGAAGTACATCTCTTAGTCTCCAGGTTAGATACTTATAAGAGATCTATTTCCCCTCTCTTTTGGATTATAAATGATTCGTTTATTTTTGTCATCTTTGGTATTTCATGTGTTGAATATAGCATGGCTGAATCATTTTAGGTCAGGGAAAACTGGCCTAACTGTTTAACTTTTTTGGATTTCTCTGTAAGAGCTCTTTTCACACCAGGCAAATTGGGGTTCACATATCATCAGAGCCAAGAAAATATGGCAAAGTGTATTTGAAAACAGCTGCAAAAACGGAAATAAAAAGGGGGAGAAAAAAACTTTTAAAGACAGGCCAGGAAGATGAGGCAAGTTTGGAAATGTTAATAAAACACAGAGAAATGAAGCCATAATAAAGTTCAGTGTTATACAACACAGAATTTTTTTCATTGAAATTGCGTTTCTGATGCCCATGTTCACTTCACCTGGGTCAAAGCCTCCTTCTCCATCCTCAAAGTCATTATCCTTAAGGACTTTTGATCAAGTGTCCAAAATTAAAATATATTTAAAACAAGTTCACCTTCATGTATTTTATTTTTACATTAGTGCTCTATTCATGCAACTTTCTACTTTGACTTTTCTCCCTGGGTCTCCAGTGAAAATACCTCTGATTTTGACCCCCGGAGCCGCTGCGCGGACCACCGGGTGTCACTGTCTCACCCTCTCACTTCCTCCCTCGTGCACCCGTCGTTCACTCAGCCAAGGCTATGGGCTCTCCTAGTGAAAGGCAGCATGATGACGTGGGAGGCTGTGGCTCTAGAGCCAGACTGCCTGCTCCTGACTAGCTCTGTGCCTCCATTTCCCAGCTGTGCAATGAGGGTGGTGATAACCACTTCCAACTTTATCGGAGCATTGTGAGGATGAATGAGCCGACACTTATGACAGACTTAGCACAGAGCAAGCGCCTAATAAACAGCTAGTGCTCTTGTCACCTACAAGGGACTTTTATTTGGTGCTGGATATTTCTGAAGGGAGTATTAAGAGGGAAAAAACATGTTCTTTACCTACCCTGGGATTTTTATTTCAAATCAGTGCAGCTAAGTGTTTGCATTGCCTTTTTGAACAAGGTTCTGTCTGACAAGTATAAAATTATAGTGCTTTTAGGAATCTGAAGACCTTGTGCATAAGCAATTTTATCCATATACCCTAAAGATGATGTTGGATCCTGAACGCACTCTCCACGGCCCATCTCTATCTTTGCTGTGGAAATGGCTCCCCTCAGTGGACCCACTGAGTTATTACATATATATCCTCCCCTCACATTTGAAAATAGGAATTCTGCTTTGGAGACGGTTGGCATCAATGGCTAAAACCATTTCATAGCATTAAATTAAATTGGGTCTAAATTTATTTCCCCAAAGATTCATTCAACTAACCAAAACCCCATTACAATTTCTTAACATCACAATGTTCTATCAGAAAAGAGAGTCGGTACTGAACTGTGCCAACAAAAGACGAAGACATATTTCCACCTAATTAAAATGATGTCTATTCACCTAAATGTGTTTGCAAGTCCCAAAGCAGTTTACACATTTTTTAAATTCTGTGCATGTTTTAAACAGAAGTCTGGGTCCTTTAAGGGGTAACTGAGTTCTGGTAGGAGGGGTCCACCTACTGCTAGGAATCCTGGAGAAACGATGAAGAGCCGGCTATTACACTTCTCCAGATGCTGAAGCAGGTCTGGAAATTATTGAGATTTCCCATATTTGTTGGTGTTTCATAAAGTATTTGCAGGGTCTTCCAATTGCTGCCCATGCTAAGTGTGCAATCAAAACACGCTTGCTGAGTCTTCTCTTGTTTTATATTTAGGGATTGGACCAATTCCTTTATAGTTCTGAAATTAGATAGAAATGACTGAATTTTCTAAATGTATATTATTTGGTGTCTACATTCATGAAACCTAGTCATGGACCAGATGATGATGATGATAAAGAAGGTGATAATGGTGGTAGAGATGATGATGATGATGATAGCTGGTACTTACACAGCATTTACTATGTGTCAGGGATTTTGTTACATACGTCACATGAATTGTCTCGTGTTATCCTCACAATAACTCTTTACAGTAGCTACTCTTCTCATGCTTATTTCTCAGAGGAGAAAACAGTCACGGAGTTTCACAACAATCTGTCCACAGCATGTGGCAAGTTACGGAGCTGCATTTCGAGCCCTGCCCCTGTCACTGACTACTACACGTTCAGCACCCTCCCTAATGGCCAGAAGCAAACATTTTTCATTTCATGTGAACATCCATTGGTAGTGCTGGAATTAATGATATTGGTTACTAAGCATATGGTTAAGGAACAGGAAATTTTACTTCTAGGAAAACATTCCAAAGGAGACACAGAGATAGCAAATAAACCCATGATAGCATGCTTGGCATGATTAGTCATGAGAGATTGCATATTAAAACCACAGTGAGATACCACTACACATCTGCAAGACTGGCTAGTTGTTTTAAACCTAACTATACCAAGTGCTGAAAAAGAGGGACAGCAACTGACAAGATCATACATCACTGCTGAAAATGCAGCAATGAAAATGGTGCAGCCTTTTTGAAAATGCAGTTTGGCTCTCTCTTATAAAGTTTAGTATTTGCTTATCATATGACCCAGCAATCTCACTCCTAGGTATTTATCCAAGAAAAGGAAACTATGTGTTCATAACAATATCCATATGCAAACACTTATACCAGCTTTATTCATAACCCCAAAACACTATGAAATATCCATCAAGTGGTAAATATATAAATAAATTGTTAAACATCCATACAATGGAATACCCCTCAGTCATAAACAGAAACAAACTACTAATACATACAACATGGATGAATTTCATGTGCGTTACGTGCAATGAAAGAAGGCTACTGAAAAGGGGGCACATTCTATTACTCTATTCACATGACATTCTCCAAAAAAGCAAAACCACAGTGAGAGAGAACAGATCAGTGGTTGCCAGAAGCTGGGGGTGCCGGGGGAGACACAGTGAACTTTTGGAGTGATGAAAATGTATGTGTCTTCATTATGGTATAACTAACCACTTGTTAATTATATAATAATGTAACCATGCATTAATTAATTATGCCTCCACAAATCTGACCAGAATAGAAAAAAGGAAAGAAAGAAGGGAGAAAGAGAAGGAGAGGAACGCACTGACAAGAGAACCAGCGTAGCCAAGCGGTTAAGAGCATGAATGGACCCACGTGTTGACTTCCTGGGTTCATAGGGCTCAACCTGTGTGGGACTTGAGGTACATTATTGAACCTCTCTGTGCCTTAGTTTCCTCATCTATAAAATGGGATAATAATACTTCTTACATAGAGTGTTGATATAAGGACCAAATTAATTTTTAAAGTACTTAGAACAGTATCTTACAATAGTAGGTTCTCAATAAATATTTGTGCCATAGATGCTCCTATCATAGACTGTAACACAACACACTGAATCAGCAAAATTAAGTCAGTGTGAAGTGGGCAGAATCAGGGCTCATTAAGCCATCTGCCCTGACGCTGTTGACTAATCCACAATGGTAATGAGCATCCAAGATTCATCAGTTTAACCTCCTGATGCTGAAAACACAACCAAATCCCTGGTTGATTGTTTTTGTAAACAATTCATTTTTTTAACAAGTAACTGCCATGATATTTTTTCATTGAAGTTTACATCCGATATTTTTTGGTATTAGCTTCAGGTGCACAGCATAGCAGTTAGACAATCATACACTCCGGGTGATTTTCAATGCTCCAAACCAACCCCTGAAGCAGCATCTCTGCAAGCACCCACTGTGTCTGGTCGGCACCAGAGCTGAAGCCCAGATGTCCGTGCAGCCACATGCACAGCATCCTCTGTGTGAGTCCCTCAGGTCCCCAAATCTGAACTGATTGCAAGTAGTCTCTCCACAAACCCTCCACGCTCCTCCTACCCCACTTGTCTAGGAATAATACTTCAGAGTAGCTTCAGGAGGGGGGCCTACTCCACTCCCCCAATCCCACCCTATCCCAGGGACAAGCAGTCAGTCTCTCAGAAGTGACCCAAGTGAGGCAGGGAAGGAGGCACCAGCAGGGGATGCTACTGGCTGCTTCGAGAGGTGAAACAAACTGCTCCGCAGTGCAGATAGTCCAGGGGGAGTAAGGGGACTGTTTAGCCACTGGCTCCTATGTCCCAGCACCAAAGATTTGGCCCATGGGCTGTTAACTCCCTGCACTTCACTGTTGTACACGTGTGGATGCTGAGCAAGGCTCTTACGTGTCCCTTGTCTCATCCAGGGCCAGTGTCAAGAGGCAGGCAGCACAGACAGGAGGAAATGCCTGTGCAAAGTCACTGGGAGCTCCCTCGGAGCTAGTTGCCATGGCAATAACAGGAAAAACAAGTCAGGTCAACAGGCAATGAATTGTGCATAAGTGGTATCTGAGTCTTGACAACCCAGCACTTCCATCCCCGGTATTATCTTGGAAAAGAAAAATCACACATGTCCACGAAGGCATATGCACCAAAATTTTATTGTTGCATTATTATGTAATAGCAAGAAGAAAGAGAAGGAGAAGACTAAACTACCAAATGTCCATCAATATGAGAGGGATTGCAGCGTGGTGTAATCGAAAATGAAGCCCTACACAACAGTGGCAACGAATAAATTAGAGACACAGTTACCAACATGCAAAACCTCACAAGTTACTGAGAATTACTGAAGGATTAGGAAGGTGACTGGGCATAAGAACAAAAATGTAAACATAAATTGCATTTCTCTATAACAGCACCAGTTAAAAATGCAATTTTCCCCCAAAAGACCACTTACTATGTAACCAAAGTGTAAAGCAGAAATAATTCTTATATTGCCTCATCTTTTATAGCTGTGGCCACAAATGAATACTGCCCAAAGGAACAAACACAGAAGTATATTTTCATATGAAACAAAGATAAGCACCAGAATTAAAATGTATGTAAATAAGAAAAATCAGTATATAAATGAAGGAGAAGAGGAAATAGTGTAAGTCAAAAACAATTTCTTATTCTTCATGAAAGTGGTTCTCAGAATATGTTCCTTGACAAAAGCATCAACATCACCTAGGAACTTGCTAGAAATGCAAATTCTTAGGCCCGTACAGCATAGAGGATATGGTTGGTAGTTGTGTAATAACAGTATTATTCAATATATATGGTGCCAGGTGGGTATTTAAAATATCAGGGGGATGCTCTGTAAAGTATATGATTGTCTAACCACTACGCTGTTCACCTGAAACTAATACAGAATAATATTGAATATAAACGATAATCAAAAAACAAAATTCTTAGGCCCAACCCCCACCTGCTAATCAGAAACTTTGGGGGTATTTTAAGGAATCCTCAGGATGTTTCTGATAAATGCTAACATTTGGGAACAACTGCTTTCTAATGAGGACACAATAAATACTGTTCAAATTTACCAACCAAGAAAGAGAGGTATAAATGTATTACTTTAATCTCCAATCGCAACCACCAGAGGATCTGACACCAGACACGATTATCTCTGTTGAGTGGTGCTGAGCTCTTGAGGGAGGTGGGGCGTGAGCAGAGACTTTTTCTATCTTAGGCCATCCTGAACTGTTTGAACTTTCATAGCCTGTTAAGCTGTGTTTAAAAAAAAAAAAAAACCACAGACATACACTAGAATTAAATTAGTGGGGGAAATTCCACCCTTTTCTCTCTTTAGGGAGGACTTCACTCCTCACTGATGTTCCTTTCCCCAGATCATGTTCAGCCAGAGTTCATAAAAATGTACCAAAAAAAAAAAAAGAGGAATGCTCTGATGACTCCTTGTACAGCGCACCAATGCTAACAGAAGACTCTGCTTCATGCCTTCATCCTGATTTTTCCAACTTTCACCAAGATTTACTGACCCACAGAAGGCAACGTCAAATGCCTTTTTCTCGTACGGGAGCCTCAGGAGAGAGAGGGTGAAATAGCCAGTGTGAGAATGGCGAGCATTCGTGTGCCTTCAGTGTGGGATGAGTCGTAAGGAAAAATGATCGGGAGGTTCTTGGAAAGTGAGGTCTGTCTCCTCCTCAAGAGTCACACCCAATTCAATGGTCCTGATATGCAGAAAGGCAGAGAAACTTCTTCTAGCCTTGATGGAACATGGAAAGGAGGAGATTAAAACAAAAGCAAAGGGATCGATTGCCAGTGTCCTCAATGTCTAGTCTCCACTCCCACCCGGGTAGACAGAAGTGGGAAGCCTGACAATTCCCAGGCATGGCTGTAAGGAGTGATCCTCGGTGTGGTTCTGTCACCAGTGAAACCATGAAGGCTCAATTCTCGTCTTCTTCAAGGAAAGATTTCAGCCCTGGCTGGTGTGGCTCAGTTGGTTGGGCATCGTCCCACAAAGCCAAGGGTCACCAGTTTGATTTCCAGTCAGGGCACAAGCCTGGGCTACAGGTTCAGTCCCCCGTCAGGCCACGTGCAAGAAGCAACCAATCGATGTTTCTCTCCCTCTCTTTCTCCTTCCCTTCCCTTCTCTCTAAATTTTTTTTAAATAAAATAAAAAAGAGACAAAGTGGCAGTAAAGCAAGCAAGAATTTATTGGCCGCAGCAAGAGCCCACTCAGGACAGTGAAACAAGGAAGGGCATCACATAGAAGAAGCAACAGGAGAAAATGGGCTGGGCTGCTTTGGCTGTCTAGGACATCATGGGAGAGGAATGAGCCAAGGCCTGGCTACTGTCAGCTCCCTGGGAAGTCGGAGAAAAGACAGCCTTGCAGGCAGGCTCAGGGGGTTAGCCCGGGACCAGCTGCCACTGCCTATTGCTCCCCTGGTTGCAACTCTCATGGGGACCCTTACAGTTTAGGAGATGCATGCCTGTGGGGGAAGAGGAGAGGGCAGGGAATGGTGCAGGCGTGCTCCCCAGAGGGAGAATATATGCTGGGTCCTTTGTCTGGAGGGGTTTTATTTCTCTCTTGCAGTCAGGAATCTTAAGGGAAGTCTCCACTGACTGGTCTTCACCAGGGCAGGGTGTCATCAGTCAATGCAGCTGGTCCTGAGGCAGCCATGGCGTCACTTGTCTGGTTGTGCTGCTTTTCTGAGCCTAGAGGTGAAACACAGCTGAGGCCTAGATGTTATCTTTAGGGAGGAAAGGTCAGGGGTCTAAACCACACGACCAGCAATATGAAGGGTCAGAGGGTCCAAACCACCTGAACAGCAATATACTTGAGGAGGGAAGTTCACCCTGGGGGCGAGGTACTTGTTTTCCCAGTTTGGCCTGTTGCTAGGTACCTGGAGGAAACCACCCTGGTGACCTTCTGTAGTTGGCCTATCATCCTTGCTCTGCTCATGTCTGCCCAACTGCCTGCCACACCACCACATCCAGTACGGCAGGGCCAACAGTGGTGGATGCCTGTCTGTGGAGACAGTCTGAGAACATCTTATTGCTGTCCCAGAGCCCACGCGTGGTCTGTAAAAGATCCAGAATTGTGTCCCTTCCTCAGCAAAGAGACCCAGAAGTTATGAGAGGACCTGTGTCAGCCAAAGGTCACAATCAAGGGGCCGTGGGGGCCTGTGGAGTATGGTGAGTCACAGCCCATCTCCAACATGATACCCGGAAGAGACCCGCTCCCATGGTCAATTCCACTCAGAAGCCCAGAGACTGACCCAGCCCATCTGCAACTAACAGATGTGGGGCCAGTGCCCTGGGGCAAGCTGCCTCTCCTTACCACCCCAAAAGCCCAGCAGTTCTCTCATACAGCCGGATGCCATCTAGGGGGCAGCAGGGAGAAGAAACCTGAAAACTGAGATAGTTGGTAAACATCGGTGCTCCCTTATCTTTCCAAGCCCCAACACTTGGGCACTTGTAAGGACATGCAGGTGATGTATATAACCTACAAAATTTGGATTTTCTTCATACATTCCATAATAGTGCATAAATTTCCATACTCATCACAGTTGATTTTTCCTGTTACAGTGTTTTTCCTGAAATGTTTCCCTAATGCAAACTAAGTAGTGGTCACTACACTTAGATTTTCTTACCAACAAGTCCAAAATTACATTGACAATATAGTATTACACTTCCCAAATGAATTCATCCTTGACTTCCAAATTCTAAATACAGTTCTTGTCCACAAGGTGGCCCTGGAAGCAACAAAATGCAGCCTCCAGAACAGCCCGACCACTAAAAGGAGTTGATTCCCTTTTGGTTTTCCCATTCCCATTTATGAGCAATTGATTGAGTAGAGGGGAAAAGAACAATTAAACATTGTAACAAAACAAATCGTGTCTTCAGTGAGTGGAAACTAATCACGTGGGCAGCAACACAGCACACTTAGCTATTTCAGATACCAAGGGACCTTGCATGACTTCGAAGGATTTCTGCCAATATTTTTAAAGATCTTATTTTTTTATTTTTAGAGAGAGGAAGGGAGGGAAAAAGAGAGGGAGAGAAACAGCAATGTGTGGTTGCCTCTCATGCGCCCCCTACTGGGGACCTGGCCTACAACCCAGTCATGTACCCTGACTGGGAATGGAACCAGTGACCCTTTGGTTCACAGGCCGGCACTCAATCCACTGAGCCACATCAGCCAAGGCTCTGCCAATTTTTTAAACACAAAAAATTGTAGTGACAGTAAAGGAAAAAAAGATCCTGAAATACTAACAATTGTGCAAATGGGTTTTTTTTAAAAAAAGCAGGCTTCAGCCATCACGAAATTCCAGATTGCCAGATTTCTTGATTGTAGCTTTTAATCAAAACACAGCCAGCTGCCTGTATTTAACACTAATCATTAAGCTCTAAGTCTCAGCCAATCATCTTACTTCTGAGCTGGCAGGGTAACAACGACAACAAAAATATGAAACACCCCGACCCAGTTTAGTGGGAGGAAAAAAGGAAGAGGAAAAAGAAGAATCAGTCCTAGGATTTCAGCTTTCCTACCAAAAACGCATCTCTGGCTTTCTAAAGCAAAACATCTGTGCCTGGAAACTTGCCTTGCGCCTTCAAGATGAACAGATAGTGTGTTTATAACCCTGCAATCCCCATCTCCCTTCTTCTCCCTCACCCTCACCCCCCCACTCCACCCCACCCTCATCAAAAAGCCATGTTAGCACTTCAAAGAGATGAGTGTTTTGTTCCCAGCCAGCTAGAGGGGTGGTTCCTGAAAAATCTTTCTTGGTTGTCCTCTGCTGCCCTGTTGGCTAAGAACTCACTCTGTGCTGTTAATTTCTCTGTTCTTGACCCTTTGGGTGATCTGGAGGAAGAGTTGCTCTCTCCTCCTAGATTACTAACAGCTCCAGATATCCTAGACCCCTACTTTTCCCCATGGGATGGATACCTTAGCTGACTTCCTGAAGCTGGAATGCAAAGAACGCCTCTTCGTTTGAGTGAACTGAGAATTCTTGGTAAAGAGAAAGAAGCCCTCTCTCCATCTCTTCTTCCATCTTTCACTCATAAATCATAAACAACGGACAAGATGGAGATCTTCCTAACAATATTAAAACACAACAACAAAGACAAAAACAAACAGCTGGGTTTTAGAATTGCCCAAGCACAGACCTGGGAGGTGGAATGCCTTCCTTCAGGCTCTACAAACAGCCTCCAACGATCAATTTGACTTTGAGCCTGACCTTGAGATCTGACAGGAGGTTAACCAGCAAGAACCGCGTCAGGAATTGGTCGCGGTGCATAGCAACAAGTTTCCTTCTCTCCCATCATTTACATGTAGACGACAGCTAATATTCAAATTGGTGTAAGCAACCCCACAGTTGATTAAATTAAATCTCTTCTCTCTCTAGCTTGATTTGCATAACTTGCAATAATCAGAATGGCAAGGAAATCATAATTGAAAGGAGAAAATATAACTGCAACTATTTGGAATTAGGTGTAGTTGAATTAAGCTCGTAAATTCTGATATTTCTACATGGAGAACTGTCCTAAGCTAACTTTAATTTCAAACTATTAAGAAATGTGAGTTGAACAACTGGAAAGTTAATTAACAAATAGTCTTAGAACATCTTTGATTAACAACATCAAAAAAAATTGAGAACTAGCGATCTGAAAATTTGCTCATATTATTTTATGGGCCCATGAGAAGCATCTCCGCATACCATGTTCTCGTCTAGTCCTTGGAAGCAAAATCATTCAGCCAGTATTTTCTATATTTTATAGCAAAAATTTACTCCAAGATCCTTCCAATTCCTACACCCAAACTCCAGTTCTCTGTTTTGTGGCCCATATATATGCCACCCCCACTTCCACCCTCTGCCCACATCACCTTTACATAAGAACAAAGCCTGAAAGAAAAACCCCAGCAGGCCCTGCAAGGCCTGGGAGACCTGCTGTCAAGCAAGGAACTTTACAGATCCAGCACACACGCACCTTAATTTTCTTAATTTCACCTTTCCTCACTGTTCTCATCACCTGGGGCCTCAGAGAAGAAAGGCCAAAAGCCAGCTGGCACAGCAACAAAACTAGATCCGAGTGTGCCACCTCCCCCACAAATTACTTCCCATCTACTTCTCAAATGCAGAGGCAGCAGCAAGTCTAGGCCCCACACCCCAAATCAAGCAGAAGCAGAGGACAATTTGAGGAACAGAGTCCCCTCAGCTCAGGTCTTGGCCAGTGTCACATTCTCCCACTAACTGTACAGGGGGCCTTCGAGTCTGCAGAAAACACATTCCTTTCTCATAGAATTTCCATGAAAATGTGCAGAGTACATTTGTTAAGATAAACGTCCTAAATTTGTTGTTGAAGTCCGCTACCTCCAGAAAATATCAAAAATAAAAATGAAGATATGGAACCTGCAACCTAGGCACACGCTCTCACCGGGAATCAAACCTACAACCTTTCAGTTCACGGGATGATGCTCCAACCAACTGAGCCACACCAGCCACAGCCACCTTAGGCATCTTCACCCTAGTGTTAGTCAGGAAGACTCCAAGCCTATTAGCTACACACTCATGTCCCCTTATTCTGAGTTGCCTAGCAAAAATGTTCCTGCCATGTGTGTTCCCCTCTTCCTCAAGTACCTGTAAACCCCTCATCTCACTTCCCAAACCCAATACCCTGCCACCCCCCACACACACATTTCTCCTTTGCCCAAAAATGCCATATATACCCAATGTTGCCTCACTGTTTCTGGAATTTCCACACTTCATGTGAATTCCCCAGACTCATACATTGAAATTTTGATTGGAAAGAAGAAGTAGAGCTGCCAATACAGCTCCAATGGCCACAGCCACCCCCATGGAAATTCTAGCGTAGAAATGACCCATCAGAGTTGTCCTGCATTGGACTGTGCCTTTGTACCTGGTTCCTGGTGGGAAGGCTCAAAATCCTTGAGTTTTTCCAGTGACAGGAATGCCTTTGTTCTTCAAGGTTGCCCCTGGGTCACACATGATGGTTGATACCAATGAGATGACTAAGAATGGGGGCTAGTCAAGCCAGAAAGACCAACCATGTGATTAGAGGCTTGGGGCTTGGAGCCATGTGATATCAACCTGAATTTGAGAGGGGAGAGGGGGACTGAAGAATAAGTCAATGATTCAATGAATTGTGCCTACGTAATGAAGCCCCAATAAAAATTTTGGACATGGAAGCTGGAGTGCACTTCCATGATCAGTTTTGTGTTTTGTCACACATTGATGTGCTACAGGCTCACATGTCCTAAGGACAAGGAAGGGTAACATGACCTATAGGACCCTCCCAGACCTCACTCTATGTTTCTCTCCCTGTGGCTGGCCCTGATTTGTATCCTTTTTACTATAATACAACTGAAATCATAACTATAGAGCTTTCCTGAGTTCTGTGAGTTCTAGCAAAGTATCAAACCTGAGGGATTAGTGGGAACCCCCAAACTTATAGCCAGCTGGTCAGAGTGAGGCTGGCCTAGGGACTCAGACTTGTGGCTGGTGTCTGAAGTGAGACACTGTGCACTTAACCTGCAAAGTCTAGCCCAACTCTGCGTAGTTGGCACAAGAGTCCTCGCAAGCTGGAATGGCCTTTATATCTCTACCTCCATGACCACTGCAGGCAGTTCATCCTGAGAAGGGTGTGCTCCTGGGCAAGGCAGCTCTCCACTGAGACAGGCTGGAAGGAGCTGGCCACCGAGGGCTGCCTGCTTACAGCGCTTTCCAAAGCATAGGCAAAGGTCCTCCCTTGAACAAGGATGTTGGGTGACACATCTCCAGGCCCCCCCCCCCATACATCCTTCCATTTATTACCCAGTTGCTTTGAATTCTGGGATGTCAGCTAATAATAAAGCAAACTAATATTTTGTCCCAGGTTTCCAGAAAGTCACCAGCTTTGACTCCATTCCTGGGTTATATCACCAATAGCTTCATGCCATTCTGACAATCCAGCATACCCTTTCTCAAAGGCTTCCATGATTCTCCAGAGGCCAGCAGGACTCCTTCAGCAACTCCTGGTTCATCTCAGTAAGTACTGAGTAGGGATAGAATTGCCCAAGGTTATCGACAATTGGTCCCAGACGACATGGTCAGGGGCAGGTCGACCTGTTCGCTCAGCAGGGTTAATATATGAGGGAGAGGGAGGAAAGTTTCGTTCTTCCCAATCGGAGCCCTGGGAGGGCTGAGCTAACCTGAATTGACAAGGATTCAGGTCATGTCTGAACTTGCACGGAGGAAATTTTAAGTACATAAAACAATAAAGCACTTGTGCCAAAAAGCCAGCTTTCACAGCAGACGTCTGCTGGTCCTGCAAGGGCAACGGAGTGGACAAGCCAATGTCTCAGCCAGGCGAATGTCTGTCTGTTCTTGTACCTGGAGAAACATGCTCCTTAGCAAGCAAGCACCTATTCGAACTCCTTTGTGCTGAAGCAGACGACATGGGGCCTGGGAATGAAGCAGATTGACCTGTTTTGTTTTGTTTTAATTGATTTTGAGAGAGAGAGAGGTGAGAGAAACATTGATTTGTGGTTCCACCTATTCATGCATTTATTGGTTGATTCTTGTATGTGCTCTAACTGGGGATCAAACCCAAATCCTTGGCATATTAGGACGATGCTATAACCTACTAAGCTACCCAGCCAGGGCAAAGATGATTGACCTTTGAAGCTGGTTTCTCTCCACTCATCCAAATCCCAGAGAGGGTCTCTACTTCCTCCACTACTTGCTTCCTCCACTACTTACTCCCACCTGGGGGAAATGGAAGCAGAGATTTTATGTGGGCATTAAGTCAGATGAAGACTGAGAAAGACTCAGAGGCCAGACATACAACACTCACAATGAGTGGTGAGTGCTGTCAGAATGAAGTCAATGGGAAGGGTGATCACATTGTTCCACTGCACAGGCCCTGCCTGCCAGGTGCTTCTTAGTTCCCACATGGGTCCCGGATGCTGTAATTGATGGTATGGCCCCAGGGGAGGCTAGTGATCTTTGAGGGCTGATGACACTCCTCCACTCCAGTGGGCCCCATGCTCTCCTCTAGACCTTACAAACCTCTCTGCCTTTACCTTTTCTCTCTGTCTTTTCCCACATTCCCATGGTCTAGGAAGTTTTTTCTAGTGGAAAGAAGGGGAGGAAAGTTTTGTTCTCATATTATTTGCATTGTCCCAAATCTACTTCATTATCTAAGATGCATGAGAGTTCTTTCAATTTAATATTTTATGTCACTCCAAGAGCCTACTTGAAACAGAAAAGCCAAGGGAAAGGAATATCCTAGTTTCCCTCCTGCTGTGGCCTCACCTTTCTTTGTGGTGATGTATAGAGGAGCCCCTGGCTCTTTCTCAAATTAGGCAGCAGTGGGGACAGGGCATGTGGTCACAGGGACTCTCAGGGACACACATCGGCTAATTTTTAGAAGAGAACCCCACCACTTTGACAATGTCTCAGAAACAGTAATTTTACACCTTGCCTACATATGGTCCTCAAATAATAGTCATTCCAGGGCAATTGAGGGTCTTCCCATGTGGCCTTCCCTATCCAGAGGAAGGCCTCTGAGGAGGGCCAGGTGCTCCTCGTGACCCTCTGACCTCAAGGTTGTCTAGCATGGAGTCTTCCGCTCCCTGCGACACACTGCTGACCTTGCTGATGCATCAGGAAGGGGTGACTGAGGGTGGGGTGGGGGCCGGTGAGCAGGGAAACACAGGACCAGTCATAGACTCCATTGCTGTGGGGCCTCAAGTTCACTTTCTTTTCCCCTCAGCTGGACACCGTTGAGTCTCTTCTCTTTGGCATTAAATAATAAATGAGTAAATAGAATTAAATTAAATTAATTAAAACCATTCTTTGGTGGAAAGTGCACAGCCTAAGCTAAATTCAAATCTCAACTCTGCCCTCAACTTCTGTGAACCTGTTTCAAGCTCTCTAAATCTATTAAATAGTTACTAATGACCTGCTGCATGGAGTTGATTTAAACAGTAAATGTAGTGCTGGCTCCCTCCCCCCGACACACACACACACACACACACACACACGCACACGCACACGCACACACGCACACACATGCACTGGAGAGGACATATGGTTGTTCTGTCAGACCAATGCTTCCCTCTTAAATTAACCACTCACCACGTGCTGCCCCAATTTACAATCGAACAATACCGTCCACCCACACCATCAGCCCCTGTGAGGGCAAATTCAAATGATAGCAAAGCTCACAAACCAAGAAATAGCTCCTGATTCCTTTTCCCAACTTAAAAAAAAATTACAGGCTGCCTCTTGGCTCCTGCACATCCCCAGGCTGTTCTCACTCCTTCTCAGTGCCCTGCCTCCCACTTCTCAGCACTTTCAGCACGTCCTGCCTCTTCCCAGGCCTTTGTTTGAAATGTTCCCCCATTTTTCTAAATTGTAGCATTTCTTGGGAGCAAAGAATGTGCTCTTTCTGCCATGCTAAGTGCCCAGGACATTGCAGAAAGCTTCTTACAATACAAAACTGAGAGATCGAGAAAGAACTGAAGGGATTCTTGTTCTATGGGAAGATGTATGCATTTATCTTTCTCCAGTCTCCTCTCTTATCTTGGTGCATTTTCAGAAGGCAGACACCTTGGAGCTCCAGAAGCCACACAGGCAAGTGGATACAGGTATTCTTTGGCAGAGAAAGGCCATCCCTCAATAGCCATTACTGGGTGATTCCTCCAAGTCTCATGCTAATAATTCCAGGACCCCTGTTTTATCACCTCATGGTATCGGAGCAATTTAGCTCCATAAGGCTGGACATTGTGTCCCATTCATCTTGTATCCCTCAGCCACTGTACAATTCCTGGCAACAAAATGGGGTGGTTGAATTGAATGAATGGTAATGTAACTTGCCACAGTGCACTGTACTTAGAAGGGTCACACATGGGTAGAGTGAGCACCCTCAGTAGGAGTACTGGGATTGCTCTCCAGCTGGAAGCAGCTTTAAGTGGCCCAACTTGATAAGTGGTTTTGTGTTCTGGCTTTTTTAAGCAGTGAGAAGGTCTCCAAGAAGAACAGGAATAGCAGATCATATTAATTACAGGAGAGCCACATATGCACAGAAAGAACATTATGTAGGTTGTTGGAGGGTCAAATGCAATAACCCTGCCCGACTTCTTTGGAGGATCAAAATTGCTCCATCTCTGAAAGGATGGAGCCTATCCAAGATGTTGAACAGGCCTTCTGACTCCAAGGTTCAATAGCTTTGATTCCTTAGAATGAATTCCTAGTGTTGGTCAGTGTATGAGTTTGCTAGAGCTGCCATGACAGTGTGCCACAGACTGAGTGGCTTAAACAACAGAAATTTATTTTCTCATGGTCCTAGAGACTACACATCCAAGATTAAGATGTTGTCAGGGTTGGTCTCCTCTGAAACCTCTTCTCTTGGTTTGTAGCTGGCTGTCTTCTTATGTCTTCACATGATGTGGTCCCTGTGTGTGTCTGCATCCAAATTTCCTCTTCTTATAAGGACACCAATGGTACTGATTAGGGCCCACACTAATGACATCACTTTACCTTAATTACCTCCTTCAGGCTCCATCCCAAGTACGGAGCATCCAACCAAAGATTATTCTTGAGCCTTAAGACCTAATGGAATTTGCCTTACTACATTTTGGACTTTCTTGGGACCTAATTCCCCTTCCTTCTTTCCTATTGCTCCTTTCTGGAATGGGGATGTCCATCTTATGCCGGGCCCATCATTGTATTCTGGGAGCACATAACTTGTCTGGGTTCATGGGTTCACAACTGGGGAGGAATTTTGTCTTAGGATGAATCACACCTTAAGTCTCACCATATCTGATTTAGATGATGTCTAGATGAGACATTGGACTTTGACACTTTAGAATTAATGCTGAAATGGGTTAAGACTGTCCCATTGGGATAGAATGAATGTCTTTTTTAAAGAAGAACATATATTTTGAAAGAATCAGGGCAAAAATGTTATAGACTGAATATTTGCATCCATCTAAAAGTCATGTGTTAAAGTCGTAACCCCTAATGTGATGGTTTTTGGAGGTGAGGCCTATAGGAGGTAATTAGGTTTAATGAGGTTATAAGGATGCAGATTCGATGATAGGGTTAGTGTTCTTATAGGAAGAGAAAATGAAACCAATCTTTTTCTGTCTCTCTCCCTCTCTCTCTTTCTCTTTCCCTCCATCTCTCGCTCCCTCGCTCTCTCGCTCTCTCGCTCCCTCGCTCTCTTGCTCTCTCGCTCTCTCTCTCTCTCTCTTTGACATGTGAAGACACAAACAGAAGGCAGCTGTCTGCAAGCCAGGAAGAGAACACCCACTAAGGAACCCCATCAGCCAATATCTTGATCTTGGACTTCCCAGCATGCAGAACTCGGAGAAATAAATTCCTATGGCTTAAGCCACCCAGTTTATGGTGGTTTGTAATGGCAGCTCCAGCTGACTAACACGGTATGTGAGCAATAAGATCAGGGAGTCTTCACCAACAATCAGCATGTTCACAAGCCATTTAAGCAATTTTCTTCCCACCTTATTGGTTTCTTTCTTTCACAATTGGTTATATTTCCTTAAGGGGCTACGTGATAGCTGGCCTGAAGGCCAGCCTGACATTTCTCCATAGACACTATAACTCATGCATTGATTGTGCAATTCAAATTAGCTCAGGTTTCAGAGGTGAAGCCATTTAAATTCTCAGAATAGATCTTTTTTTTAATTTGGTTAAGCCTTAAGGGTACTTTTTATTTTGTGGAATTAAAAATCTGTCTTTATAAGAGAGCCCAATCCAATAGAAAGATTCATAGGGGGCTCCAGGGCATCTGTCACTGTTGAAAATCTATTTCAATAAATTTTCAATATTGGCTTAATTATTAAATAAGTAGGATGTGCTAAAAGGAAAAATCTGTTTGTTTGTTTTTTTTTAATGTTGAAAATGAAATAAGTCAACCAAATGCCATGAAAGTACACATCGATCTTTGCTGAAATAGCACTAAGTGTTTGGGGAAGGAAGTGCATCTTTGTAATTTCTTCCAGGCAGCAATCACAGCGTGATGGACCAAACTGTATTCCCTACTTCATATGAGCAGTACAAAGAGACAAATACCCATTTCCCCCATGTAGTTTATGAAAAGAAATTTCAATGAAATTGTAGCAATGAAGGTCCTTTCTCTTGCTTTCAACTCCCATGATAATAAGTATTTTAATCATGTCCGAATCGTGTGTGAGTCTTCCCAGGAAAGTCCACCAGTGCTAAGTAAGCAAGACATCTATCACGTTGTGTTTCAAGTTTCAAGATTTTTGTTTAACAATGCCTGAAGGCTGTCAGCTTCCCGGACAGACATATCAAAATAATGAATAACGCAGGCATGGCAGGGAAGCCTTCACAGGAAAGAGAGTAGAGGAATTTGTGGAAGAAGAATAGATGAAAAGTGAAGTGATCTGTCTCTCCAAGTCAAGTTATCAAAGTGTAGGAGACGATGATGGAAGAGTCTACATCAGTTTTACAATCACTAAAGTCTTTGAATTCATTTAAAAATTAATAATTATTAATATGATTTAATAATCATATTAAAATAATTCATTTTAAATAATAATTGTTATTTCAGGGAAATAACAATTTCCTGGAAATTTCAGGGTAAGATGGGAGGAAGATCTGGCAAATGCAGTGGTAATTTCTATTCAACATGAGCAAATTTATCTTTTAGTTTCTATGTGAACTGCAAAATTTAAGAACAATATCCAGACCCAAAGCTCAACCTGCAATGATTACATTTCTATTCACTCATTCAAAAAATACTTTTAGGATTGGACTTTGGAGTATTTTTTAATAGAAAACTCATCGTTTAAAATTCAGAAACTTCCAAAATTAAGTATTTTTGAAACTTACTAGCACCATGTTGTGTATTTCATTAATAAAATAACAATTTCTAAAATTTTTACCATTGTTTTTATTAGTGATCATATTACCGCAACTGCTTGGCCAATTGCATTTTAAATTTTTTGGTTCCTTCATAATTTTCAAAAGATTTAACTAATTTTCATAACATTTGTTGTACTACTAAATCATGTCATGATTTGTATTATCATTTCTTCCTATTGAAACAAATAATTTTTCAGCAGATGGCAATAAATCTTGCACACAGACAGAACCATCACCCATATGTTTTAAAAGTGTATATATTTTCTGACAACTACTTTTCGACAGATTCCAATGTTTGGTTGTTTTTCACTACTCATAATGACTGTAAGATATTTTCATATTTATAAGGTTTCACTGATTAAAAGTCTTTAGTTCATAAAAACACTAATTTCTTCCTTAAACCCAGATTGAGTGCCTATATCACAAACTTTTCTCACAAGCAGTTTGATATGTAATTGACATATTAGACTGCACATGTTTACAGATTTGACTCATAGATACATCCATGAAACTATCACCACATCAAAATCATGAGCTTATCCACCCAAAAAGATTCCTTGTGTCCTTTTGTAACTCTTCTTTCCCTTTCTATCCAAACTTTCCCCCTCCCCACCCCTATTTCCAGGCAACCACAGATCTGCTTTTTGTGACTATGGATTATATCATTTTCTAGAATGTTCCGTAAATTAGATAATTGAGTAAATTGTACTCAATTTTTGTCTAGCTCCTTTCATGCAACATAATAATCTTCAAATTTATCCATTTCGTTGTGTCTTTTAACAACTTATCCTTTTCACTAGTATTGCATGGATGCATACCACAGGTTGCTTATCCACTCACCTGTTGATAAATATTTTAGTTGTTTCCAGTTTGGGGCTATTACAAATAAAGCTACCAGGAATATTTGTGTACAAGTGTTTGCATGGACATATGATTTTGTTTAACTTGCCTAAATTCCTAAAGGTTCAATGGTTGGATTATATGGGATGTGCACGTTTATCATTTGAAGAAAGTGCCCCACTGTTTTCTGAAATGGCCACTCCACTGTGCACTCCTATCAGAAGTGTATGAGAACTCCAGTGGCTTCACATCCTCGTCAACACTTAGTATAGTCAGTTTTAAAACTTTAAACCATTTTGATAGTATATGTGGTACCTCAATGTGTTATTTTCATTTCCCTAATGACTAATTATGTTGAGCAGTAGTTCATATGCTTATTTGCCATCCTTATGTCTCCTTTGGTGAAGTGCTTGTTCAAATCTTTTGCCTGTCTTTCAGTGAGTTTTAGTTTTCATCATCTTGAGGTTTGAGAGTTCTTTACATGTGATGGATATAAGTCCTTTGTCAGATATGTGATACACACATATGTTCTCTTAGTCCATGGCTTGCCTTCTCATTCTCTTAACACTGTTTTCCTAAAAATAAAAGTTTTTATTTCAACAAAGTCTAATTGATAATGCTTTTTTTTCTTTTCTAGATCATGCCTTTTGTGGTACAGGTTTGGTAATTATAAATGCTTTCAGCTTTTGCAAGACTGAAGAAGTCTTCACTGGTAATAAATTCCAGGTTGACAGGTTTCTTTCTTCTCAGTACATGTTTCTGTCTTTTTTAACTTGCATTGTTTTGACAAAAAGCTGCTGTTATTTTTATTTTTCCCTTTGGTCTATAAACATATTTTTTCTCTGACTCCTTCTAAATTTTTCTTTCTTTCACTGGCTTTAAGCAAGATGCTTATGATGCACCATGGTGTCATTTTCTGTATGTTTCTTATGCTTGAGGTTTGATGAACATCTTAGATCTGGGTTTATATTTTTATCAAATTTGAGGAAATTTTTGTCTTTCTAATATTTTGTATGCCTTCCCTCTTTGGGGGATTCCAATTGCATGTATATTTGGTTGTTTGAAGTTGTCCCAGAGTTCACTGATATTCTTATCATTTTTTGTTTCTGTTTTCTCTCTAATTTCATCTGGGATAATTTCTATTGTCATGCTTAAATTCACTAATACTTTCTTCTTCAATGTCTAACCTGCCGTTAATCTCACCCCATGTATTCTCTATTTCAGACTGCAGTTTTCAGCCCCAGAAGTTCAACTGGGGTCTTTTTTCTCTTCCATATTGCAATGTAACTTGTACAATCTTTCCTCTGCTTCTTTGACCATATGCAATAGTCATACTATCCGTGTTTAAAATTCTTCTTTACTAATTCTATCACTGTGTAATTTTGATTATAAGCCAGACAATGTAGATTTTAACTATTGAGTGCTGGATATTTTTGTATTTTCATAAATTTCTTAAGCTTTTGTTCAACAATGCAGTAACAATAAATTGCTTAAAACCAGTTTAAATCTTTCAGGTTTGGCTTTTATGATTATTTAGATAGGACCAGAGCAGCATTTATTCTAGGTTCAATTTTCCCCAGTGCTGAAGCACGATGCCTTTAAGTGATTCTCCACTCTGGTGTTGGGAATGGGCACTCGTTCGTCTCTGTGTGAGCACTGGGCACAGTTTCCTCTCATCCTTTCCGGGTGGTTCTGGTCCCAGGTTGCCTCTTCAAACAAATGCACTGAGTAGGACTTAACTGAATTCTACAAATCACCAGAGTTCTCTTTATAGGCCCCTCTCTCCTTGCCAGTGCTCTGCCCTGTGAATTCTAGCAACCTTGGCTTGCAGTTTTTTGTCAACTCAAGGAGACCACCCCCAAACTCTGCCTGAGTTCTCCAGAAACTCTTCCCACACCATAAGTTGGGGCAATCACTGGGCCCCTTTCATTTGTTTCCCATCTCTTTGGGATCATTATCCTTCATTACCTGGGGCTTCATGCGTTGAACAGTACCATTGTTTGTATTCTTGTCTGAATTTTTGGTTATTTCAGGCTAGGGAATAAATCCAGTCACTGTTATTCCACTTTGTGTCTTAGCCTCATTTTTAATCTTCTCTAGAACACAGAGCCTCAGAGGTGACTTCTGAAATTCCAAATGAATATAATATATGATCAACACTGTAAGGTTTAAGATGTCTGAGTATACTTTCTGAATCCATAAATATGCTTTTAAAAAATATCTTTCCTTTAACCTTAACAAGTGCTTGCTTCCAATTTTGCAGCATTGTTTTGTTCGGAGTGACAGCTTGATTACTTTTTCTGTAAAGGAGTAAACTGTGTTAGACTACAAGGGCATGGGTTTCTTCACCTTGGTTGTTGCTGTTGTTGTTAACAACTGCAATGATTAAAAGATTCAATTTGACTTAAGTTCAGACACACAAAGAAATTAGTAGAAACACTTCCCTGAATCAGAAATAATTTGAATTCTCTCTTGTCTTGATGTTTAAAAGTTTGTGAGTTTAATGATGGTAAGAGAAAAATGCTTCCCACCATTTCAGGAACAAGTAAGGAGAGACAGCTTAAGGGAGGCCTGGAAATTGGATCTTATCTTTGGGATTTGCAGCTTTTTGGAAGGGCACTATACCTGCCACTGTTTCACTGTTCTATCCCCCAGAACTCTTACTGGTACTCACCTAACACTGACTCAAAACAAGCTTCTTTTTTGTTGTCCGTCTACAAAAATCAATAAGGGTGAAATGTGAGCAAGCTGACGATCTTAATCAGTGCTACCTAAAGCTTTAATGTCAGGGCATCAGGCATGGCACCAAAGAGATGAAATTTGCCCAGGACCTCACATCCATTTACTTATCTTTTAAAGACACTATCATGACTAGGAGAACGCAGCCTTGGGTATATTTTGGGTTTGTTTTGCTTTTGTTGGTTTATTTTGGGCTAAAAGGTATTCGGTTAAAATAACATCAAGAACATTCCTGAAGGAGGAAAGAGTTCATAAGCAGGCAACTCACCACTGAGGGAGAGAAAGAATGGGTGGATGGGGTGAGGAGCTGGCTTCCACCCGTGTCTCTGTCATTGCAGGTTCAAGATGGGGACAGATCCTGAGCCGGCGGGTGTGTCAGACCCTCAGGTGTTTGATCCTCACTCCCAGTCAAGCTGTGTATAGACAGATGTAGCAGCAGGTGAAGTTCACCTAGGCAGGTGACTCTGCACAGGCTACCGGTATTGAGTGATCCATTGGCAAGATGGGGCAGATGACAGAGACAGTCTCAGGAGCAAAGTCAGGGACAGGGGCAAGGATGGTGGAAGAGTCACATGTGGAGGGAAATGCTCTGGTCCTCTGGGCCAGGTGCTGTGCTTCTTGATATAGGTACTGATAAACCAGAGCTAGGCCTGGCCTTCAGGTGAGGTAAGGAAATTTCCAGGAGAGAACTGCTCCATCTGTGATTTAGTCACCTTTCCTTGGTGTGAGGAAAGACTGTGAAAGAGGCAGACATCAACAGAAAAAATCTAGCATGGGCCTTGAGAGTGTGTCTTACTGGGGCTTCTCTCCAGTTCTCCAAGCTCTATGCTTTCTTCCTTTACCCTGACTCACTCTCCCTTTCACAATCACACATGCGCATACGTGCGTGTGCACACACATACACTCTAGCAAAAGTGAGCCATGAACAACTAACTATAATAGAATACCAGAAAATTCTATGGGAAACAGATCAACGAGGAATCAGTTGTTAGAAAAAAGAGGAGACAGAGAAAATTCTAGAAAAAAGTCTAGAAGTTTTTGGAAGAATGAACCTATGAACTTTGAGGGGAGAAGTTGGAAGGAGAGCACTGAAGGGAGAGAAAGCAACATGGTCAAAGGCTCAAGGGTGTGGAAGGCCTAGAGCGGTTCCCCGGACCGGAGCACTGGGGACAAAAGGATGGGAGGCAGAATCAGCTGTGGCGGACGTCTGGGCGCAGGGGCGCAGGGGCGCAGGGGCGCAGGGGCGCACCACTGTGCGCTGTGCCAGGTCCTTCCCCTGGCGCTGCAACACCACGTGAGCAGTTAGTTCTGTGCTTTAGAAAGCCAGTGTGGGCACTTAAATGGAAACTGAAGGGTCACAGAGGGAGTGATAGAAAATAAGGAAATTGATAAGAAAGTTACCATAATACACCAGGCAAAAGATACTGATGGCTTTTCACATCCTGGAATATTCCTAGAGCGAGTTTTACGAGAAAATTAAATTACAGTTAACATATGGGTGTTCATAAACCAACAGAATGAGGAGACAGGAACACATACATTTCTCTCCTGCCCGCCTCAGCCCCAATTCCTGCAAAAAAGAGTTTTCCTTATTACAGCTTTAAGTTTTTCGGAAATTTTATATCTCTACTTTTCACCACACCTAGCAGGGATGCGGGCAATGTTAATAGATAATGTTGCCCTTAGAGAAAACGAACACAGGATAAAATATAACTCTGGGTGACCCGCTGTCACACCATACACGTAGAAGCACCACACTCCCCTCGAGTGCCGTTAACGACACCAGGGAGAGTGAACAGGGCCCTTCCCACGTCGCGCCAGGCACCTGCGCCGCTGCGTTCCTCAGACGCAGATCACACCGCGCATTTTGCCTCCTGCCCTCAAGTCCCATAACTGGGAAACACAAAGAGATAAAACCAAACGTGCGTGATGACCCTGCTCTTTAATTATCAACCCCCATTTCACAAATGCGCTGAGCCTATTTCAGCAAGAACAAGCTCCAAAATGGGTTTTGGAAGCCTTCGTGGGAGCCCCTGTTCTGCCATCACTGACCAAATGGGCATCTTAAGCAAGTCCCCCTTCTGTTAAATGATATATACCTTTCCTACAGATGTTTCCTAGATTGTATTCAAGAGAGAAATAACTGAAAACTGTAATCTGTGAGATGACATGTAAATGTAGAATATGAACAAATAAATATACACAACATGGTATTTGACTTTCAAAAATAGAAAGGGCTTTTCTTTATCAATAGCCAACACACACGTATGGAATCTCAATGCGTTAAGGGAGCCTGACATCTCATTTGTCTTTCTGGGTCTTTCTCTTTTCCTTCTCTGTTTTTTCTCAGTGGTTGTTTGTACTTCTTTAAAAATTTATCAAGTTATTGAGCGATCTGAGAATGCCTGCTACTGTTTTTCAAAGCCATCTGCCATCTTTGCTGTCTCTTCACTTTTTCCCTCAACTCTTTTGCCCTGCTGCAGAACTAGACTGAGTTTCAAGGTTAATTTGAGACAGAAAAATGGTGTCTGAGGAGAAGCTCTACCCAATGATGGAATTCAGGCCACAAAGGCCTCTGGGTGTCTCCTACATCTGCTCATCCGCTGGATGAGCACAGCTCTGGCTGCCATTCAGAGCTCCGCTAAAAGCTTTGCTAGTTAGTCTGGTTAATAGATGAGTTAGTCTGCACATCTACTCCAGTGGCTGAAGAAATCACAGCATTTAGCACCTTTATACTTTGTCCGCAGACACACCCAGATGGCCACGCTGCTCCTATTGGCCATCGGGCTCACTACACATGCACTTTTACAAATATAATTTTTATTCAAGCTATTTGCTTTCCTGAAGAATGAGCACAGTTGAAGGGGACAAATGTTCACAAAGTTGATAGAGGAAAAGAATTTGCTGAGGCTGAAGCATGACTTCAAAGCGTGAAAGCCAGGCGTTGATCTATGGCACAGTGTGTTTGCTTGGCAACCTCAAGTTTAAAATCAACACTTGGTAATTCTTAGTGAACGCCTAGCTTTGTAGTGGTCTGCAGTTAAGCATCACTCTTGTCAAGGATTTTTCAAAACACACACTAGACAAATATGGAGATCTCTGGGCAGATATGCAGAGTGTTTGGAGACTTAGATAGCACCAGGGCTTAAAACATAATTGGGGTCCCAAACTCAAATGTCTTCAGAGCCTCTCAAGGAATACAAATGTGTTAATGGGAGACGGGAGCAGGGGAGAGAGGCGGGTCTGCGGCAGAGCGGAGAGTATGTGTGGTGCTGACAGTCTTCGAGTTCCAGTTATCCCTACACATGTTTTGAGACACATCTATGGACTGCAGTGGCTTGTGGACCACAGCCCAGGACACTCTGATTCTGATATGCTGCCACAACATTTATTTCTTTATCACTGTTGCTAACACTAACTGCCATTGTCATCAGTGCCACCTGATTAGCAACAAGGTTCATCAACACTTGTTGACCTCAGTGGTTGGGGGCAGAGGAGAGAGAGGGGCTGCAAAATGGTGCCATTCATTCATGCGCACCCTCATAGAAGATGCAGATCCCTGCCCTCCAGAAGCTAAGGGGCTGCAAGAGGGAAAAGTTTTGTAAATGAAGGCCCCAATTATAAAGCAGTGCCAACAAGACTGGTACGGATGGTCCATACCACAGCGGGTCAGAGCAGGAAAGGTTCTCTCCAGAGGTGCTCATCTGGAGAAATGATATACAAATATTTGGGATTTTCACTATACTTGAAGAATAGGTAGGATTTTTGAGATACAGAGATGGGGAGGTATAGGTCAGTCTTTTCACTTATTGTGAAAACGTTTAATTTCAAAAGTTAAAATTACAAATTGACATCCATGCTGCCTCCACAAACTAACTGAGTCTGTCTGTGAAGCTTGATGATGATAACAAAGACAGACTTTGGAAAGGGGTCTCAGAGTTTAGAATGGAATCTAGAGATAGGTTCTAGAATCACAAATGACCCAAACCAGAAAAATAAAATAAAAATAGCATCAGGGCTGGGTGGACAGCTCCTCCTCCTCACTGTGAAATCTGCCAGAGTCGGGACACACCCCCAACCCTGCGCTACAGTGACAGTACCAACAGCCTGGATAACTCATCCAAGGAGTACAGACTAATGCAGAAAGAACAGACCTGTCAAAATATTTGTGTAAGGCCAGTAACTTCAAACTGCTTATTAATATTTTTTTTCCAATTCCATTTGCTGTGCAAGATCCCATAATTAACCTTTCATCAATGATTCATTTTGGTTGGATTTTGAAATCTTTGCAGAAGAAACAGAGTTCCTGGTATGGCTATCATCTGAGGACATCTAAATTATTTGCACACATGTCCTGTCTTTATCATTGTATTCATTAGAGTCTAGGGTCGCAAGCAACCAAAAACAGATCAAGCTAATTTAAGTAAAGATGGCATTTATTGAATGGCTCACAGAATGGGACACTAGGCTAAAGAAACAGATCTCATGAGGGGTAAGAGCTAAATGTCAGCCTCTCTGGGGTAATATCCATGAATGAATGAATGCTAATTGTTTTCCATTTCTGCCTAACATTCACATGCATGGGGAGACTGTGATAGAACTTGGGGTCACATGCCTATCCAGTGGCAAGTAAATGGGAGACACCTGGACACCAGTGCCCTCAGCAGAACCACTGATAGCAATATTGTTTTCCAAAGGAAAATGGAGATGTGATTTCAGGGGAGTGGAGAACGGATACTTGCCAATCAAAAACAATGGAGCACCATGTATAAATGTAGCATGATTATAATTATTATGCCCATATCACCCATGGCAAAGGTAAGATCTAAGAGTGGTAAGTCAATTGTAGCAATGTCATGTTCAAATACCATCTGAAAAACACCCAGCTCTTGACCATTTGCTCTGTTCTAACTTAGAGCAATGTAAGATAGGAAGCAGTAACAGAATGTGGAGTCATGATCTTCAGAATAAGGTAACGTTAGTGAATCTTCCTAACATCCAGAGGATCATCTGAATGAAATTTCAAGGAGCAGATGACAAAAAGATACTTTTGACTCTGATACTTCTGACTCTGGGTTTGAGGGAAATCAGCATCTTTTGAAAATTTCTTTATGCCTTTTGATATTTCTGTTGATTTTAGATTTATGTCATCCATTATTTGTTTTTAGTTTAATCCCTCTGTCAACAAAAGAGCTAGTATGACATGTTCTTCTTTTAAGAAAAGATCATTATATATAAGCATAAAAATTAGAAAAACCTTCAGAAAAAGAAGAAGAAAGAAAGGAATGATATTCCTAGAAAGGTGGTGATTTCCTTCTCCTACGAAGTTGCCACTCGAAGGCAGCTTTCGCTCGGGGAGGAGAGTCCTGAGTCCTGTCACTAATGGCCAAATCTGATGCCCTTCATGCCCGTTTCAGTGATAAGAATCTGTAATGCTAAATCGATTTAATGCCAATACGGAATCTCAAGCACAACCAGCAGTTGTCGAAAAGGAAGATATCATTTCAGAGGGCATCATCAGTTTCACCCAGAAATTGATAAATCTTAACACCTAAAGAGGCCAGTAAATTGAATTTACTTATGAAAAATTATAAATAATGGAAAGATGAAGTGTTTCTCCAGGAAGATTGGGTGTTTCTTTTAGCCCAGCTTTTAGATCAGTTGAAACAAGTAATTCTAGCCAAAGCAAGGATTTGTAAATGGAAAATGACTTCATCATTAATGATATTTCTAAGTGTTATACTTTGGTGTCATTGAAGGGTGTGATAGCATATCGAAGTAGACTGTCCATTGCACTAAAAAAGGCATCAGCCAAAAGAGCAAAAATCAAGAACATAAAAACTTTATGGGTTATCAAACAAGGGGAAAAAGGGCCCACAAAACTTCATAAGAGTCTAAATGTAATCATTAGGGATAAAGTATCTTTTAATGAGTAAAACTCAAATGCTTTCTAAATGAACTGAAAAGCTGCTGAAATAATAGCCATCAATATTCATTCACATACATGATTATCAAACTGATAAGTCTAGAGAAGGAGAAGGAGTTGAAGCTACTCAAAGGTTCTAGATCTTCAAATACTTTTTAAATACTTAATGAATGGAAACAACTTAAAACTGCTCATCGATAAAGCATGGTTAAACCAATCCTGATGTATGCTTCAATGACAATCGCTGCAACCATAAAAAAAGAATGAAGGGCCCCATCGTGTCCTGATACAGAAATCAAGGTCTAGATCAATTTATATTAGCTGCTATTTGAAGACAAAGAGAAATGTTGTAAGAGAATGCTTACACGGATGCTTCTAGTTCGTTGACTCTCCCCGAAGGACACAGCAGAAACTGGTGACACCAGTTGCTTTGGAAGCCAGTGGGTAGCTGGGGGACAGGACTAAAGAAAGATTTTTACTATAGTATGTCCTCTTTTTTTTTTCTCTTGGATCAAAACAATGTGAATATACTACCTACTCAATACATAAATAAAATTAATTTTTAAACTTCTCAATTCATTGAACTGCTTCTAATAATAGATGAGATTATGGGATATTAAGTCCAGAACTACCTGGTACTGCTACCAAATGTAATTTGGTCAGTTTGGTAGAGGACACTCACATTACAGTGGTGGTTGGTATTAAACTTCGACAATACCCTCTTGCTGTTTTCTTTGGCCTCTATTAACAACATAAAACACTCGATTACCAGATGGCAAAAGGCACATCCTTCGGTATTGAGCAGAATCAACAGGACCAACAGGGGAGAATTTTCCTCCTTATTCTTTCTGCCAAAAAAGACAGACCCAAATGCTGTATGTACCAATATCAGACACAGGTGTAGAAGATATATAGCATTCCTTATTTTCTGTATTCAACTAAACTATTCTGAGGCCCACTCCACCAACTCCCATATTCCTCCTTCTTTCTCAAGAATAGCACCTAAGGTCCAGGAAGTCTTCATCGTGCCAAGGGAGTGGGGAAGGGAGGAAAGTGGCATCAATTTTCTATATGTCTGGCCACAAAGACATCTCTTAAGATGTCCATTGCCCAAGTTGGTCCCACATCGCAATTTATCCTTTGTGTCCAGGAAGGTCTCCAAGACCCCCAAGTAAGTTAGCCTCGTCACATTCCCTCTGGTACATCCTTTCACCTTCCTTGCAGCCTAAAGAATCTTTTTCTTTGCCTTGCTTCCCAGTGACTCAAGCTGCTTTCTGCCAGATCTTCTGTCTGTCTTGTGTTTTTTTTTCCATGCCACTGCTGGTCAGCTAAAACTCAAACAGTAAGAATATGTTTATTTTTTGCTCTCAAATATTTAGTTCTTTCATTAGAATCCCCCTGAAAACAGGAATTTTGGTCATTCCAGTGGTCCTCAAATTTGGCTGCATGTTAGAAACCTCTGGAGAGACTTTCAAAAGATCCATGGTTCAGGATTGCTTCAAAAAGAATAAAATATCTGGAATAAATTTAACCAAAGACATAATAGAACAAAGTTGGAGGAATCACGCTACCTAATACCAAACTGTACTATAAGGCCATAGTTATTAAAACAGCATGATACTGGCATAAAAGCAGACACACAGATCAATGGAACAGAATAGAGAGCCCAGAAATAAACCCACACCTTCATAGTCAATTAATATTCAGTGGACAAAGCAAGCACATACAATAGGCTAAAGATAGTTTATTCAATAAATGGTGTTAAGAAAATTGGACAGATTCATGCAGAGGAGTGAAAATAGACCACCTTCTTACACCATACACAAGAATAAATTCAAAATGGATCAGAGACTTAAATGTTAGACCCAAAACCATAAAGATTTTAGAAGAAAACATAGGCAGCAAAATCTCGGACATTGCTCTTAGCAATATTTTATCTCCTCAGGCAAGGGAAACAAAAGAAAAAAATAAACAAATGGGACTACATCAAACTAAAAAGTTTTTGCACAGCAAAGGGAACCATCAACAAAATAAAAAGACAACCCATGGAATGGGGGAACATATTCACCAATACATCTAATAACAGATTAATATCCAAAATTTACAAAGAACTTTCAAACTTAACATCAAAAAGAACAAACAATCCAATTTAAAAAATGGGTGAAGGACCTAAGTAGACACTTTTCCAAAGAGGACACACAGATGGCCAATAGACATATGAAAAGATGCTCAACATCACTAATCATCAGAGAAATGCAAATTAAAACCACATTAAGATACCATCTCACACCCATCAGAATGGCTCTCATTAATAAATCAGCAAAAAACAAGTGCTGTCAAGGATGTGGAGAAAGGGGAACTCTTTGCACTGTTGGTGGGAGTGCAGATTACTGCAGCCACTGTGGAAAACAGCATGGAGTTTCCTCAAAAAGTTAAAAATGGATCTGCCTTTTGACTCAGCCATCCCACTCCTGGGAATATATCCAAAGAAACCCAAAACACTAATTCAAAAAAACATAAGCTCCCCTATGTTCATTGCAGCATTATTTACAATCACCAAGATATGGAAGCAGCCCAAGTGCCCATCAATAGATGAGTGGATTAAATAACTATGGGACATTTACACAATGGAATACTACTCAGTCATAAAAGGAAAGTTTTCCCTTTACAACAGCATGGATAGACCTGGAAAACATTATACTAAGTGAAATAAGCCAATCAGAGAAAGACAAACACCATATGATGCCACTCATATATGGAATCCAATGAACAAACTGAACTAACAAGCAAAATAGAGACACACTCATAGGCAGAGAGCAGGATAACAGCTATAAGGGGGTAGCATTAGGGGTGGAGAGATAGATCAAAAAGGAAAAAGGACTTGTGGACATGGACAACAGTGTTGTAATTGCTGGGAAGAGGGGGGTATTAGGAGCATAAATGGTAATGGAAAAAGTACAATAAAAAAGGAACGAAAAGACCCGTGGTCTGAGCCAGTGTTTATGCACTCTGGGGGTTAATTTGTCAAAGATCCCATGGAATTCTAACATGAGATCAGTTTTCTAGCACTGAAGGAACGTGCAAAAGAAATACTGAGAAAAGAAAACTTTGCTTTATAAATATTTCATAATATTATGCAATCATATACAAATGCCAGAAGAGAGAAAAGTCTTTGGGAATGACTTTGACTGTCAGTGTGAAAACAAAAATTAAAAGAAAACTGTGAAAACCTTACCTGCCACAGGCATCTAGTAACTTTTTTCCTTTGTGTAGCTCAGCATATTTGAATGCTGAACACGTCCTGGCAGGGTATTTGGAAAATCCTGTTTTCCAACTTACATATTTTGGTTGTCTTACTTTTTTTTTTTCTGGAGTCTAGCAGCCAGTTAGGACCAAGCTAGCTTGGATTCTGGTGGAAAGGATTCTGGCTTGGCTGTGACCCTGACCATGTATCCAATCACAAATTACAGTTGACCTTTGAACAACAGTAGGATTAGGGGTACCAACTCCCACACAGTCAAAAATCTACGCGTAACTTTTGACTCTACAGCAGGCCTTTTGCATTCAGATTCAACCAACCTCAGATGGCAAACAGTATTTTCAATCCCCAGTTGGGAACCTGCAGTTGGGAATGCAAAAATACTGGTTTTGATCCTCATTTGCTTGAATCCATGTATGTGAACCCCGTAGATAGAAAGGGTCAACTGTATTTATTGAAAAACTCTGTGTAGGTAGGTAGGCACGCACAGCTCAAACCCATGTTGTTCAAGGATCAGCTGCAAATCCAGACATAAGCTAAAAAGAAAAGGTTACTGATTCAAAATTTTAAGAGCTTCAGGATGGTACATTGTGACCCCTTTCGCCAAGTTCTAAGGAGGTGAGGATTCTGTATCACCTGCGTAAGACCACACTAGCTTCCTTCTCTGGAGACTTCTCTGAGCACCGAGACTCTCAGGATGTATGTCCTCAGGAGAGGTCAAGACACTGATGCATGGGTGGTGAGATTCCACCATGCAACATTCCTGTTCAGAATGAGTAAGTCCAACTGAAAGTTTACTACTTGAACACTAAAATCTCATCATTAGAAGGGACACCATGCTCACTTAGATGCAAAAGTATACAGAATATGGGCTCTGGAACTGGGTCCAAATCCTGGCTCCACCATGTGCCAGCTGTGCCGGCTTGTTCGAGTGACTGAACCTCTCTGTGCCTCATCTGGCACGTCTGTCAAACAAGGACAATAATAGAACCTTCTTAGTAGGGTTTTTATCAGGATTAAGTGAGGAAATATTAATAGAAGTCTTCATAGGTTTCCTCAGCCAGAAAGCCCTTCATAAATACCAGTTAATACAGTTTTTAATTTAGTTACCTGGATGAATCCCTTCTATGACATTCCTAAAGAAAACGGTGCAGATCACCTTAAAAGGTTCTAAGTGAGTAGACAGGAGTATGTACAAACAGAGTGAAAAAGAGAAAGAAGGAATGAGTAATAGTTTTTACAGTTGGCATTCTGATCAATCAATAAGAGCGACCCTCCTTAACCAAAGCACTGGGCAGCCCTCCACCTACTGCCTGAGCACGTTATGTAGAGATCACAGTTTGTGAGTCTGTCTCAGGATGGGAGCTGTGTTTTATTCATCTTTGTCCCTGCAGGGCCTAACACCTAGTATGTGCTCAATAAATAGATGTTGAACTGAGCTAATCATCTTGTCTTCCCCTTGCAATGGAATAGCACTTCCCTAAACCTGGAAGAAAGAGACAATGACTAAGGAAGGCAGACAAGGAATGTTCTCCCTCCTTCCTCAGTGCTGACAAGGTCCCCAAACCAGTACATCTTGGGGGTACTGATAACCCAACCAGGCAGACCTGTCCAGGTCCCACTGTCTTCCAGGCCCCTCTCTGAGTTTCCCAGAATTCTTCTCATCAGGGAGTGTAGTCCTGGTGACGGTGACACTCCTCCTCCTCGTCCTCCTCCTCCTCCTCTGTTTTTCTAAAGGATTCACTAATTCTTGGTTCTTCCTCTCCCTCAAGACATGAAGGAAATCCAAAAAGTTCTTTGTTCCAAAGGAGGGGCAGGCGCCCAAGTGAGATATTGCTAAGAGTTCCATACCAGATGTAAAATAGCTATGACTTTTATACAATTACGAATTTAATGATATGTAAAATTCACTATTTAAGTAAGAAAAGTGGTTTTGAAAGTCTTTGAATCTTATCCACAGGGTAAAATATATATTATAAAAAAAAGGATAATGTGACAATAAGTACAATGTAAGTTAACAATGATTTTTACTCCCTCCTACATGATTTCTCACTTTTCATCTTGCCCTTGTGATCCAGAGCTTTCCTCTACCTCACACAAACCTCCCTCGGAAGGCTGATGTTTGCACACTGCCAAGTGATACCCTGCAACCCAACCCCAAGTCTAACAAAACTCATGGAGAGAAACTGCACCAAAGCATATGAATCACAATAGCTGAAGAAATAAAACATATGCCCACCTATGTATTCACTGATCTCCCCGTTACCTGAGAACCACTTCATGAGAGCATGGAGAGATTCTGAAGGGACATCTTCTTGGATGTGCAGCTTCATGACCAGGGCTTGCTGGTGAGTGCCAGTGGGTTCTGCCAACCTACACACTCATGGGCCCTCTGGGGCAATAGTTTGTCACCTTCTGCACTGCTGCCCATGTTTTATCATCAGGACACTTTCTTACAGAAATAGGAAAATTAAAGAAGAAAGACAAAAGACTGTTAAAATGAAATTAATATAAGGCCCTTGATAATTTTTTAAATCTGCCATTGGTTAGTGTATGAGTTATCTATTGCTATGTACTAAAATGGCCCAAACCTAGTAGCATAAAAAAGCAATGACTTTTATTAGGAAGAGGAGGAAGAAAGTGTGAGGAGGGAGAAAATCTTATTTCCATGGATTGAGTGGGGTAAACTAGGCGGTTCTCACTCAGGGTCTCTTGTGAGGTTGCTGTTGGATCAGGACTGGGGCTGGGATCCTCCTGAAGCTTCCTCGTTCACAGGACTGGCAGTTGATGCCGGGACTGGCTGGCAGCTCCGCTAGGACTGCTGGCCAGAACCCTGACACATGGCTCTCCAAGGTGTCCTGGGCTTCCTCCAAGCAGGGCAGCAGGGTTCTAACAGCAAGTATCCCAGGACAAAGCCAGGTTATCACCTTTTAAGACTAGCTTCTGGGATCTGCTCTGTCACTTCTACTACACTCTATTAATTAGGAATGAACTCATATTGGAGTGAAGGAGAATTAGACTCTGAATTGCAGGAGTATCAAAAAATACGCAGACATGTTTTTAAACCCCCACAATTAGCATTGTCATAGTTTTCCTGGTTTGTCTCTTTCAAAACCATGACTAAATATTAAAAGAAAAACTCCACAAATACAAGCATCCAAAATTAGATCTCTCTGCTTCTTTTTGCTCTGACAATCTACACCTTCTTCTCATCCATTCTTTGATGAGTCAAAGCATCTCTGCCACCTTCTTTTTCTCCTTTCAGGCCCATTCCTAAATATATCCCTTCAAGGCTCTCTTAGGGCAAGGCCGCTCACCACGAAGAAACCCTAGACCAGTGTCCACAATAGGAATACATGACAGAAGGTGAGTTTACTTTCTTCCAAATTTCCTTCTCATTCAACCACAATGCTGTTACTGTTAGCAGTTGGCTGGTGTCATCTTCGAGATTCTTCACATCCTGCCAGCCACCAAGCCCAGCACAAATCTTTTCAGACACCAGGGTCTTTTCCACATCACCTAGATCCAGCCCAAAACTTGTCCTCTTTTCTCTGGACTGCTACCTTCTCCGTGGCTGTTGATTTCATCACTGTCCCTTCGAGTTTAGTGACCAAGGTACCCTTCTCGAATGTTACCTCCCTTCCCAGTTTCGATAAGGCCTCTATAGTTTCTGCATGCATTTTGCCCAAATTTATGGTTGTGGATTTCAAAGACCTGTTTGCCACACACAGACATAAATAAGCCCTCTGAATTAACTGCGTTCCTCCTCCAACCCTGCCCTGTTGACGACCTCAACAGCATGTTCAGGAAAAACTTTTCATTGTCCTGTCTCCATACTCATACTCATACTCCCATTGACAGACGGTTCCTTGATCCAGCTACGCATTTTCACCTGCCAGGCCCCTTCAGTGGTAGAATGGAAAGATCATAGGATTCAGAGATGAGAGACCCAAGTTCTAGTGTTAGAAAACTGAAAGTAAGATATTGGATGCAATCATTTGAAGAAGTAAAATATGCACTATTACAATGATCACTCCTCCAATCTTGAGAAAAGTCTTCTCACGTTTCATTTACTTCTTGAATCCCCCACTATTAAACGAAGGAAGCCCCGGCTGTGTCGCTGCTCACAACAGCCTTTTCTCGAGAGCTGGCAGCTGTGTCCACCCTGAAGGCTCTCTATGGTGAAGACAGTGTTGACAGGGCCAGCCTAGGGTTTACAGGCCCCTACAGCAATCATAAGGGACTGGTGATGTGTGAAGACCCCAGCTATCTCACACTGGACACTCCTTCAGTCCACACATAGCTGAGGGCTTCTCCTGAATTCCACCTGTGCAGCCAAGGGCATTTACAGCCAATGAGGAGGTCTCGGACTGGACCTGGCAAGGACTTCCTGAGAAGGCGAGGAGATGTGGAGATTCAGGGGCTCATCGCACTGTCAGCGTGGTAGAGACTTGCCTTTCTTGAGACTTTCTTGGCCAGTGTGAATCTTCCGGTAAGATAGCGACCATAATGTGCAGTCCTCTAGAAGATACTGTGAAATTTCATGTAAATTCTCTTAGTCACTCCTCACCTCTATCCTGTGGCACATCCCTGACTATACAGGTTGGGGCAAAATCAGTTTATAGTTGTGAGTATGAGAAACACAGAGTTTATTCTTGTGTTATTATTTATTCAGTATTGTATTATTTCCCTATGAACAATTGTAAACCTACTTTTGCCCCACCCTGTATTACCTCTGTTCTGCAGGCTGCGTCTCTTACTCTGTATGTCTCACATACCTACCCATATGCCTCAGGTGGTCACTGAATGGCAAAAACTGTAGTTCCCACAAAAGGGATTTGCCTGTTTATGTGGTCCAGCCCAGCTCTTTCAAATTGGGGTTAGGGTTCAAACACCCAACAAATCAGGAAAGACGTATCCCTGCACTATTTTTGTGCATACAGATCCTTTCAGGAAGCCTGAGAGGAGAAGGGACTGGTGCTCCATGGGGATGTGGATGTTCCTAGGCCCCCCGGCCGAACATCATTAAGTTTGTATCCTGAGAGCGCTCCCAACAGGAGGACTCAGACATGGGCCTTCCATGAAAAGAATGACTATGCCCCAAGGCTAAGTAGAATCCACCCATCTGCGCCATTTAGAGTGAACTGGTATATCTAACTCTTTTTCCTTTTCATTTTTTAAAAAGATTTGATTTATTTATTTTTAGAGAGACGGGAAGGGAAGAAGAAAGAGAGGGAGAGAAATCGATATGAGAGAGAGAGACATCGATCGGTTGCGTCTTGTACATGCCCAATTGGGGACCAAACCCACAACCCAGGCTGTGCCCTGACTGGAAATCAAACTGGCAACTTTTTACTTTGTGGGATGGTGCCCAACCAACAGAGCCACACCAGTCAGAGCTCTAAATCTTTGTCACTGCACAAGCATAGATCAATGCAAACATCTTCAAGGGCAAGTAGCATCTTTTCAATTGTAATGACACAGTCAACGTTTATTCATTCAACACATATCTGTTGAATAGCTCCTGTGCTCAGGTACAGCTCCAGATGCTGCAATACAGAGTAAACAGACCAAAGTCCTGGTGTAAGGAGCCTACATTCTAGGTGGGATGAATCAGACAACTTGCACGTGTGCTGGCTGATAAGCAGGGGAAGTTTGGAGAGGCAGGGCTGGGGAATAGCAAAGGGGCTGTCCTCTATAGCACACAAGGCAAACACAAGGCCCCCGGGCTGAACTCAGCCCTCCACCTTGTTTTATCCGGCCCAGCACCCTGTTTCCACCCAGTGGCAATACCAAACTCTCACTTAACTGTTAAGGAGTAGTTACATTTATACAGTCCTAAAATTACATTCGGCCCTTTGAAGGCAACCGCAAGGCTGATGTGGCCCCCGGTGAAAATGAGTTTGACACCCCTGCTGCACAGGATGGTCAGGGAGGCCTCTGATAAGGCAGCATCTGAGCAGAGGCCAGACAACAGTATAAGGATGTCATGCAGATGTGTACAGGCAGAGGAGGGAGCACGAGGGGTGGGACCTGAGGTACCAGCAGTCTGGGGAGATCCCACCATCACCTCCAACCCCTAAGTTCCTTCTCCTGAAAACTCAAGGTAATGAAGAATTCCACCTCACTCCACACTCAAATCGAGTCTCCTGCAAGAGCCCAACTCATTCTCTCAATAACTAACAGTAGAGTTTGTTCTCTCAAGTTAAAAATCTCACCAGAGCCTGTTACAGCGTCTCATGGATTCACAAATAGATGCTGGTAAGAAAAGAAGAAAAATGAAGAACAAGAAAGAGGTAGAAATGGTGGAGAAGAAAGAAAAAAAAGAGGCAGAGGAGGACTACCTACGGGTACTAGAGACACCCTGTACCAACCCATGACCTGTAACCTGTATCCCTGAAGTCCTGTCACCAATGAGTCTACAGCCTCCGGGTTCTGTCTGCGGGGCAGCCCTCTGTGGGATATCCCAGCAGGGGCTCAGGAGGCAGAGGAAGCAAGGCTAAGACCCTTTGAATTAACAACCTGGTAATTTGTAAAACACAACATCTCACAAACACAGGGTTTAATCACTTCGTTTCAAAACTAACTCCTATAATAATCGAAACAGTCACATCTTTGTTACCTAAGGCAAGCAATTCTGCCTATCAATAACTTGATCTCTACAAAATCGCATTTGATTAAATTGGTGGTCACCCACTTTTAAAGAGTTCGGCATTTCTATGAATTAGCATGAAAAATAAATCTTTTCTTTTTAAGCTCTTTTAAAAAAAAAAATCCACCATTTAAGAAAACTCTCCCTTTGATCTATTTTATACATGTATTTGTTTATGTCATGTGTACTTACATCTCCTAAGTTATTTTATTTCAAATGTGCCAAATAAACTTATTTCTTTGGCATGTTTCTAATCAACAAAAGCCTCTTTATTGTATCTGGACAGATTTCTTTCAAAATGCCATCAAGAGTTGTTTGACATCTACAAAAATAAGGAGAAGTTGAATGAACAAATACTGAAGTCTTTATTTGATTCTAAAGTCTTTCTGTGATATTTTTGTGAAACTTTTTGAATGACCTACATGAAAGGCTACTGGCCCTTCAAATATGCTTAATCCCATCCTTAGTACCAGTTGTCATTACAGGAAGCAGGGGTTCTGGGCTCTTCAACAGCACTGAGCCCCCACAAAGCAATTGATAAATAGGTGTTGATTGAGAAGCCTACTTATCCGCTCTCTGGCTCAACCACCCAGCAAAGAGTGGTTACACCGGTTATTTTCTGCCTCAGCAATGATTTGGCTGAGGAATTCTTATCACCACAGACTTTGCCTTAAAATCCTTACATAAGATAATATTAATATTACATTCAAAGAACTATTGCTTGTGATTTTGTCCTTGCTATCAACACAAAAGATTTGCATTCAAAACATGATAGTCTGGATACTTTTGTACACAAAGACATAAAAATCATTTATAAAGTTCTTTCAAAACATAACTGGCAATACCAAGTTACATTTAATTACTGGAAGAAGTGATCTACATGCCAAAACCAAAAATCTACATTATTTCAAATGTGAGGATCTACAGCAGTCTAGAATGTGGCCACTGAAAATAAATAGCAAAATCAATGCTGTTTATGTTTCTGGTTAAAAATGGAGGAGTGAAGTGTCTTATCCTCAAAACAAACCAAACATATAAGAAAAAATATATATTCAATGCATCTCTAATGAATCTAGAGGTATGTCATAGTGTTACCATAGGTAGTTAGCTAGTTACTAAAAAAGGAAGGAAACAAAGGGAATTAGACTTGTTCAGCATAAGCCTGCTTGCTTAGCCAGGAAGCTATAGCTTCACACACTCTAGGGGGTAGCAGCATTGCCTGGCAAAGGGGATTAACAACACTCCCACCCTGTGCAGGAAGGAAGGACTGGCTTTGCAATCGCCCCTGTCCACTGGCTCAGACTCTGTGGGGAGGTAAGCACATGTGCAATAGAAGCCAAAATGGTGACCATAGAGGCCTGTCCATCTAGCCTGGGGAAAGAAGGGATTGCTTAGGAGGTAGACCCACCAGAAGCCCATGAAAGCTTGGAATGTTGATTGGCTATTTTGAAAAAGTGCCTGGTCTGTCTCAAGACCAAAATAATATAATCCAGCTTAACAAAGAAGCACACTCTCTCTCTCCCTCTCTCAAGGAACACACGCTCACCCCATTCGTTCGCACATTCTCTCCATAGTAACCATGTGGGTCTAGCAGCTGCGCACAGCTGACAGGGCACAGACTCCAAACACAGGCTCCAAGCAGGAACTTGGGTGCAGCAGTGCAGCCAGGAACAAGCTAAGCTACCTGGATAGGACTGGGACTGCTTAGCAAACAGCCTGTGGGCTCCAAAGGACAAAGCTTGAATATGAAACTGAAACTCTGGACACTGACCTTTGTTTTGCTGAAACTTGATGAAGCCATGGATGGGCTTTTTCCATGGTGGGATAGACAAAGATGAGACACAGGGGCAGCCTTTTATTTACACCTGGAAAAATCTTGCCACACCAGTCTTCCATGCATGGGTCTGTGGAATGCTTTCCTTGTGATCCCGTGAAAGAGCCCTTCTTCCACCGGCAGTGTAGTTTCTGAAACCTATTCAAGATAGGAGGACTCTAAAATGCAGGAAAACCTGAATCGTTAAGGCAAGGGCCATGTGATGGGGGTTGCTATATGTTCACAAAACCCATTTCCTTTTCCTGCTTAGCACAGAGCCAGACTACATTTCCCAGCCTCCCTTGCAGTTAATTTTGGCATGCTGCTGAGTTTTGACTCACAGAGAGTGAGAAAGAATGTGTTACAGCTGGATGAAGTGTTTTAAAATGGGGTGTGCTTCCTCACTTTTCCCCATAGCCAGTAGGCATATCCTTGGGAACCAGGGAAAGAGGTTCAAAATGGCCACTTCCAATTTTATACCAGATTACCTGATGATGGAAGTTTATTTTCCCACCCAAATCTTGGGATCAAAGAGTTTGGTAGTCCAATGCTCAAAGGAGAAATTCTAGCAGGAAATACAGTTTGGTTCTGTCATGTTAGAAGCTGACACTATTCCATGACCAGTCTGGGCTCTTCATACAATTGACCAACAAGCAGAGGAGAGGGGCTCTATACTGACAAGGTAGTGGGTGGGCACTGATGTTATGACTTAATAGATAAAGGGAGCGCTAGGTCCAGAATCCAGGTGACTGACTGAGGTACCTCCTAACACTTCCTGGCTTATTTTGTCAGTCAATGGAAAAGAGGCAATGCAATAAAAAGAAAACAATCAAGGTGTCAGATCCCACACAGCTGAAGATTTCAGTCATCTACCAGGTAAAGGACCCTATGCAGCCCAGATGTTCTAGAAAACAGAAAAACACGAAATGGGCGCTCTTGAACCTTTCACTGCTGTGCTCTGCTGCCATTGCCTCCTGCCTTTGGACCGCTGTACAGGTTGGCTTATGGCAGAAGCTGCTAATGCTCACTGAACAGGCACGTGCTCCCCTACATTGAGTTACCAATATTCTACCTAATTTAACCATATGAACGTGCTATATAATTAAAGTGAGTAGCAAGCACCTCCTTCAAATTTGTTCCACATTATTTCTTATGTGAGTTCAATATAGTGTGTCAGCAAGTTAAATTAAAAAACCACATATATATAACATGCGTTGTGTATAATTGAATGTTATTTAGCCATAAAAGGAAAACCAAGGAAATCCTACCATTTGCAACAACATGGATGGGATTTGAGGGCATTCTGCTAAGTGAAGTAAGTCAGTCAGTAGTCAGAGAAAGGTGAATACTGTCTGACCTCACTTGCAAGTGGAATCTAAAAAAAAGAAAAAAAAAAAACCTTCTAGAAAAACAGATGAGATTTGTGGTTACCAGAGGCAAGGGTCAGAGGGTGGGGGGGACGACAAGAAACTGGAGAAAGTTGGTCAAAAGGTACAAATTTCCAGTCACAAGATAAATACCGTATTTTGCCATGTATAATGTACACTTTTTTGCCCATGTATAGTGTACACTTTTTACACTTGTTTGAGGAAAAATAAGAATGCACATTATACATGGGTAGTACTAATTCCATATCTATATAGATGCTTTTAATTCTTTTATGTATGCTCATACATTAAAAGTGTAATGCTAGAAAGTAATAACAATATCCCTATGCAAAATAATACCCTGGAATACAATAATCAGTTTTGTTTCTAAATATAAATAAATAAATAAATAAATAAATAAATAAATAAATAAATGAGTTAAAAAATTAAAATGAAAGATTTTTTTTTCCTGACAGTTTGGGCCCAAAACATGGGTGCACACCATACATGGCAAAACACAGCAAGCACCAAGGCTGTGACGAGCAGCACCATGACGAGTTGACGCTGCTGTGCGGTATACATGAAAGTTGCTCAAAGAGTAAATCCTAAGGGTTCTCATCATCAGGAACCACTCTATTTGTTGGTATTTTTTATTGTCAGTGAGTGCTGTGATCTGAATGTTTGTGTTTCATCAAAATTCATATGTTGAAATTCCCATGCCCAGGGAGGTACTATCAGGAAGTGTGGCCTTTGAGGGATGCTCAGGTCATGAGGGTCCTCATAAATGGGATTAGTGCCCTTATAAAGCAGACCCCAGAGAGCTCCTGGGTCCCTTCCGCCATGTGAGGACACAGCAGAAGGTTCTGCCTATGAACCAGGAAGCCTTCTGCCAATCTGCAGGTGCCAGGATCCTGGGCTTCCCGATCTCCAGAACTGTGAGAAGTAAATGTTTGTTGTTTAGAAGCCTCCCAGCCTGTGGTATTTTGTTACAGCAGCACAAATCAACTAATACAATGAGCATGAGCCTATGACACTTTTATAATCAAGTTAAAAAAATTAAGGGTTTGACTCATATATGACTTTTATCTTAGATTTCCATTCCTGCCACATGGTTAGAACATCATGAAGTACGAGATGTACCTTCTGAATTTGCAAAATGTGTAATAGTCATTACCTACTAATGTGTAAGTTTAGGCTTTCTTAAAATCTTAAGAGAATGTGATAAAATAGGTTCTTAATAAATCTAATCCTTCCACCCAAGACCTGGCAACCATGTGGCCATGAGCTTGGTGCAGAGAAATCGGATCAGATCACTGGGGAGGAGCAGGGAGAGGCTGCAGGAGGAGGTTGCCTGAGGTAATGATAAACAGTCTAGGATCGGATTGGCTAAGAAGCTGAATGCCTCCAGAGCACCTGAAATTGTGGGTGGCAGAAGATTTAAAATAAAAAGAAGGCGGGGACTGGCTCTTGAGCTCTCTTCCTCAAGGATATCTGCATGTTCGTGCCGCAGTTGCAGTATTTTGGATGGATTCGCGATGGGAGAAGAAACTCCTGGAGAAACCTAGGATCAGGCTGGCCTGGCAGAGGATAGCAGGTTATTCATCTTTGGGCATTCTAGAGGAGAGAGCTCTGGGGCAGAAGCCTGCCATTCTTCCAAAATTGTGTTGTTTTTTAATAAAAACTCCAAACCTTTGCCTCTAGAATTTTGCCTAGGGTGTTGCAGGAGACAGCAGAATCCCACTTGCTGTTCAGTAACAAGCTGAGGCCTGGATATTTTCCCCAGATTGTATTTCCTCTGGCTCCTTGTCTTAAACAACAAACCAGAACATGGGCATTCACTAGTTCTTTTTCTTTCTTTCTTGTTTATTCATCCTGAAATGCACCAAAAATACTGTTGGTAGCAAGAGTCTGCAAGCAGTATTCACTTTGTTGACTTCATATGTAACTCCAACCATTTTGAAATAAGCAACCACAGGAATTACTACATAAGACTTAATGCATTATACTCAACGAAGCTCTCAAAACCAACTATACTGTATTCCTCTTTAATTAATTTTTTTAAAAAGACTGTTTCATACCATACAATGCCCTGCAGATACAATGCCCTTAGTGCTCACCATGCATCCATATAAATCTACTGTATAAAATGACAAAGGCCACAGGGGAACAAATAAAAAAGACTACTTCCCTAAACACCAATCCCGTGATCTGATTATGTTTCCTGGGTCATGTAATGAACATGCCTTAGAAGAAAGCATTTATTCCCAGTGGTGCCCTTTGGAAGATACTTACACGATGTACCTCACATTCCTTCTTCTCTGCCTATAGAGCAAATCTGAGGTTGGGTCTTCCCATGTTTCCCACGGGGCAGCCATGAGAACATTCAAGAACACAAGTGTTTCTCTCAAAATCAAACACAATATTGTGTCAAAACCAGAAGATAGCTAGAATCTTCTCTGACTTCCTTTTACCACTTGAATTCCAAATTTTTAGGTTGATTTCTCCCATTGTGAAGACTTTCCATCCCAAATCAATTAATTACAGATTATGGGTCTCTATTTCCCTTCCATTCAAAATAAAATGAATCCCATTACATTAGAATTTTAATGCATTCTGTCTCCCTATGAAAAAATAATCATGAATCATGCTTATATCTAACCTCTAAAGTAAGATTCAGTTTTGTTTTTTGAAGCATATTAGAACTACGATTAAACTAGTAATCAACATAAATATTAAATGAAGCAGATAACTTTAACATTGCTTAATACCATATTCATGTTGAACTCTAGTATTTGCTGTCAACTAAAGATGAAGAATTCATCAACACTGTGTTGTGTTTTATAGAATATTGACGTTTCATTGTTCTCGTTGCCTAGTCTTGCCATGCTCCAACTCATTTTCCAAGATGAAACCAAAGTAGTCTTCTAAAAGCCACAAATCTGATCTCAACACTTCCTTCTTTTAACCCTTCACTGGCTCCCATTGTCCTTTGAATGACTCACAGTTTTCCCAACATGGTTCCCAAGTTCCCAGATTATCTGGCCTCCTGTTTTCCTCTCTAATCATAACAGCTGACCCTTGGCCTTCATATTCTATGTTCCTCCCCAGCTAGGGCTTCTTAAAAATGTAGCACTGCCTCCTGCCTAGGATCTTTACATGTGCTGTTCTGTTGCAGAAACTTAGTGCTCACCAGGCATCCCTATCTTCCTATGTAATAGACACTATGCATAAGGAGGGTCACATGCTTATTTTTTGCCAATGTTATGTGGAGCAAAAGTGAATGAATGTCATCTACAGTTGAAGGACTTAAGAACAGGTATAAGATTTCCATAAAGTCACTGTTGATCCATCTGTGCACAGGGAGGTGAAGGGGTGCAGAATTCCAACATGAAAGCAGCCTGGGGTCCCAAAGTTACTGCTTGGAAGAAAGTCATGCTGGCGAGCTGCCTCATCCACCTAGGACTTGATAGCAGTGAAGTATGATCCTTTGTTTCATCATGTCACTGAGATTTGGGGGGTTGGGTTTCCTACTGCAGCAGCAAGTGTTGATTCACCTGATGACCTCTTCAGCCTATAAATGTCCCCCCATGTTTCCTCTCTCACCCCCCTCCCCCACCAGCTTTCACCTTCTATTCCTCTATAAATTCCAGCATAAATCTGTCCTTCTCTAGGATTCTTGTCCCCTCACAGTGGGTCTCACATTTCTTCAATGAATTCACCCACCATATGGCATTATAATGACTCTGTTAAAGTTCTTTATTCCTATGTGGACTGTAAGGCCCAAAAGGTCAGGGACTCAGCCCACACTGTTCCCCACTGTATCCCCAGTGCTGACATGCTGCGTCACGTAGAACAGGTGCTTAACCACTATGTGAAAGTGAATAAATGAACAGGAGCTTGGTTTTCAGCTATTGTAAATGTCAATGGTTTTGCTCTTTGAGGCAATAAATGTTTATGGATTATCTACAAGACTAAATATACAAATGGTCAATGGCCAAACAATATGTAAAAATAAAATTCTGATCTACAATCTGCAGCAACCAGTCTAGGACATCAATCTACTATCTACATTCTACAGTCACCGGCCAGTCTATAAATCTGTAAGTCAGGCTAGTAGGAAGCCAGACCACTATCTCTTGCAACCAGTCCAGAGGGCCAAAGAATAACCACCGTAACAATCAGCCCCAAATGGCCAGGACATAATTCATAACTGACAGTTTCTCTAACTTTGGTCAGCACTAGCTGACCAGCCAGAGAAAGCCAAACGTGCACACTGAAACAATCATACAGGAAGCCTGCTTTTGTGAGCCCCTCGACAGCATCCCCACACCAACAATTCCAATCAGAGCAGACCTGAACGGTCTGGAAAGGCAATCTTTTGATCCCCCACTAAGCTGCATAAGAATGGGCCTTGAGGACAGAGTACTACTTTCCAAGAGATAATGTGAATCCTCAGAGCCTGTGAGGCTTGTCACCTTGTATGGGAATATTTGCCCTATTTCAAGCTTAATGAATGCTCCTTTGTCTGTGCTTAAAGCATGTGCATCATACGTCACCCAGCCAACTCTGCTGTTCCATGGGCCCTCCTTGGGGAAGGACAGGATCCCCCCACTACAGCAAGAGAGGGATACACATAGGCAAATTGCCCTGTATTGACCACAGGTACAGACCCATTGGCCACGGGGAACCAATACTCACTATTGTTGATCCCGCTCTGCCTCTTCTCCATGTGAGTACAGTGTTGTTCCATCTAGATTCGGGGGTATCAAACTCATTTTCACTGGGGGCCACATCAGCACTGCAGTTGCCCTCAAAGGGCCGAATGTGCTTTTAGGACTGTATAAACATAACTACTCCCTAATAGTTAAGCGAGAGCTTGGTGCTGCCAACAGGTAGAAACAAGGTGCCAGACCACATTAAACAAGGTAGAGGGCTGGAATCTGCCTGTGGGCCTTGTGTTTGCCACCTGTGATCTAGAATTTGACTCTTGTTTTCCTTAATGACTCTGATACCCAGATGTGATGGGCAGAAGTATTACAGAAACCCCCCTCTGGGTCTATCACTGCTCTTTTGCCCACCACCGGTAAAAACTGTGGCTCTCAATGCCAGAGTTTGGTAACAAGGAAAGGAACTATTTATTTAAAAGTTGTACAAGTTCAGAATAATGGCAGAATGTTGCTGTTAAATCCCAAAGTCCATTTAAAACACCCACAAACACACACACACACACAGTTCTGCCTCCTCTTGCCAAACCAGGCCAGTCAGGGGCACCATAACTCAGGAAAAGAAAATAGAAGTCTATAGTTTGGCTAGGCTCCCATTCTTAATCCAAACTGTATCCTCATGGTGGGCTGGGGAATCCTTCTGCATTCTTTCATATCCCCTGGCCGAGACCCTGCACTGTTGTTGCATGGTTAAGAGGTTTCTCCTTCCTCAGCCACAAGGTCAAAAGCCCCAGATGGTGGCTACATCCTGCCTTCCTGCTTTCTAAGCTGCATGGTGAAGAGAGCCCCTCTCTCCATTCCCAAACTCGTGGTTGAGCCCCCACCATGGCTGCCGTGCCTGGGTTTAAATCCATGCACGGATCTTCCTCCATAATCTCATTTCCAGTTCCTCCCACACTGGGTTACACCTGCCAGTAATCTGGTTTCTTCTGCCTTTCTCGACTGCTTTTGTTAGTCTGGGCAAGCATGGCCTGATGATGCAGGAGCTGCCTCCAAGCCACTCCCAAAGGTGCAGGAAGCCCCTCTGGCTACATCACATCACAAGTTAGAGTCATGCTCATCTCCTTGGCCCCAAGCACAGGCACAGCTTCAGCTTAGAACATTGTTAAAACACTGGCCAAGTTCTTCAGATATGCAACATAACTCTCAACGGCCCTGCTCCACTTCCCTTATTCCCCAAGGGATAGCTACGGGGGTTTGTGGATTTTGGGGGGTTGGGGATTTTGAGGGGGACCTCTTCCTCAGCACCCTGTTACAGAAATGGTTTCCATCCTCCTCTGGACTGGTGGTACCCTATTCTCTTGGGATTGGTAACCGGTACCCTACATGAAGCCTTCCATTTTTCCACTCCCCACTTCTCCCACTTCTCTGCCCACATTTCTTTCTTTTTTTTTTTTAAGATTTTATTTATTTATTTTTAGACAGAGGAGAAGGGAGGGAGAAATAGGAGAGAAACATTAATGTGTGGTTGACTATCTCATGCCTTTCCACCAGGGACCTGGCCTGCAACCTAGGCATGTGCCCTGACTGGGAATCGAACCAGCAACCCTTTGGTTTGCAATCCGGCACTCAACCACTGAGCCACACCAGCCAGGGCTCCACCTTTTGATCTCTGCCAAAATGTAAATGACGGTGGCTAACTCCCTTGCTGCAGCACGCTCTGAACAAAGGAAAGCAGGGCAAATCAGTTTCGGCCTCTAGTGGCTCCCATTCAACTTGGACAACAGCATCAGCCTCACCTGGGAACTGGTTAGAAATGCAAATTCTCAGGCCTCATCCCACACCTACTGAGTCAGAAACTCTGGAGGTGGCACCTTCAATCTGTTATAACAAAAGCTTCCAGGTGCTGCTGGTGCTGAATTCTGAGAACCACGACAACATCATGGGACCTGAATAACCTTCTGTCCCAAATGCATATACCCTTTGAGGCCTATTCCGTAAGTGGCACCAGAAGGTTCCTTCCCTATGAGAAGGTCCTACCAGTCCGTTATTCCCCCAGTCATTGCTACCACGCGCCACACAAGCCCCACTGAACATCAGGGACAGCACATGCCTTCCTCTGGGATCTGTGCCTTTTGCATAACACAGCGAACCCCTTTGCAACATACTGCATGCATTTCCTTTCCTCCTTTTTCTATGCCACCTGGTATTGTGGTCTGTTAGAAGACAAACACACTGATTTTGGCTGTGCCTGTTACTAACTGTTCTTAAGAACCAGCCAAATTATTCTTATGACATGGCTTCCTTCCTACTGAATGTTGCTTTATATTTTTAGAGATTTCTGAGTGTTGGTCTAACATGAGCAAATGGATGTCCTCTAAGCTGAAATTTTATTTTTATAAAAGCCAGGAGAATCTGAGTACAGATTCAAAATAGAAGTGTCCAATATTGATGGGCTTCTCTCTAGGATCAAATAAATTGTTTTACAAGTACTTTGGATCATAGGACACTAGAAAGATGAAGGGTTTAACTTCTGAGTTGAAACTTCCTGACCCAGAAGACTTACTAAACAAGCTTCTTTTCATTTTTATTTTTTCAGCTTTTATTTTTTTCAGAAACATCACAGTGGTTTCAAACAGTTGGAGCCGGGAACAGGTCTAGGTGTGGAAGTCTCTGAAGCTTAAATAGTCTGAAGATTTCTCTTTTTCAAAAAGGATACAAAACTGGGTAGAATGCAAGGGAAATCAGAAATTGCCACGAAGCACTAATTTTGGAAAATTAACAAATATCACAAGCATCATAAAACCCAGGGGAAAATAATATAAAAATAAACAAAATATAAAAATTAATGCAAATTAAAATCCTGACACATCTCAATCATGCTTTCCCACATTTCTGGATGCATTGTCTTTGCATGGCAATGATGTAACATCAAATACAAGATCAAAGACCTTTCCTTTAGCATGGTTGAGCAAATTGCTTTATTGATAGCTTAAAAGACTCTTCCAGTATCCCAATTGTTATTAATAATGTTTAAGGAATTGTTTTATAGGAACAGTCAAATTTGGGAAGTTTTCTATCAAGTTTCCTTCACATTTGAGGTTTAAAAATTGGAAGAGTTTTTCTTTTTTTTAAGTGTATATTACTGATTTATTACAGTTGTCCCATTTTTTTCTTCCCCTTTATCCCCCTCCACCCTGCACCACCCTCCCATCATATTCTCCCCACCCCTTAGTTCACGTCCAAGGGTCGTACATATAAATTCTTTGGCCTCTCCATTGCCTATACTATTCTTAACCTTCCCCTATTTTGTACCTGTCAATGATGCTTCTTGTTCCCCGAACTTTTCCTCCCATTCTCCACATCCTCCTCCCCACTAATAACCCTCCATGTGATCTCCATTTCTGTGATTCTGTTCCTTTTCAGTTGCTTGCTTAGTTTTGGTTTTTGTTTTTTTAGGTTCAATTGTTGATAGTTGTGAGTTTGTTGTCATTTTACTGTTCATAATTTTGATCCTCTTCTTTTTCTTGGATAAGTCCCTTTAACATTTCATATAACAAGTGCTTGGTGATGATGTACTCCTTTAACTTGGCCTTTTCTGGGAAGCACTTTATCTGCCCTTCCATTCTAAATGACAGCTTTGCTGGATACAGTAATCTGGGATGTAGGTCCTTCCCTCTCATGACTTTGAATACTTCTTTCTAGCCCCTTCTTGCCTGAAAGTTTTCTTTGAGAAATCAGCTGATAATCTTATGGGAACTCCTTTGTAGGTAACTCTCCCCTTTTCTGTTGCTGCTTTTAAGATTCTCTCCTTATCCTTAATCTTGTGTAATTTAATTATGATGTGTCTTGGTGTGTTCCTGCTTGGGTCCAACTTCTTTGGGACTCTCTGAGCTTCCTGGATTTGCATGTCTATTTCCTTCAACAGCTTTGGGAAGTTTTCCTTCATTATTTTTTCAAATAAGTTTTCAATTTCTTGCTCTTCCTCTTCTCCTTCGGGCACCCCTGTGATTCGAGTGTTGGAACATTTAAAGTTGTCCCAGAGGTTCCTAAGCCACCTCCTCATTTCTTTGAATTCGTGTTTCATCATTCTGTTCTAATCGAATGTTTATTTCTTCCTGTTGTTCCAAATCATTGATTTGAGTCCCAGTTTCCTTCCCTTCACTGCTGGTTCCCTGTATATTTTTCTTTATTTCACTTTGCATAGCCTTCACTTTCTCATCTATTTTGTGACCATACTCAACCATTTCTGTGAGTATCCTGATTACCAGTGTTTTGAACTCTGCATCTGATAGGTTGGCTATCTCATCATCACTAAGTTTTTTTTCCTGGAGTTTTGATCTGTACTTTCATTTGAGCCATATTTCTTTGTCTGGGTGCACCTGTTACATTATAAGGGGCGGAGCCTTAGTTATTCACCAGAGTGGGACAACCCACTTCACTGGGTTGTTGTGCTGTACGTGGGGAAGGGGTGGAGAGGGAATGATGCTGCTTGCTTGGCTCTTGCCCCTCTTTTAGTCACTTCTTCCACTCCCCACAATCAAATTAGGCCCTGCTAGTGCTGATTTCTGGACAGGTGTGCTTGTGTACATTCTAGGACCCTAAAAGTCTATCCCACAAACTCCCCTATGAGGCTGGGAGTTTCTCCTGCCACCACAAACCCCACAGGTTTTTATGGCCAGAAGTTTTGAGGCTTTAGTTTTCTGTGCTGGAACCCTGGGTTGCACAGTCTGTCTTGCTCCCAAGATCTTCCTCTTGGCTTATCTGCACACAAATGTTGGACTGCTGGTCCATTCCCTCACCTACCCCGTTTGTCACCTTGCTGCGAGTCCTCTCCACCCCAGCTGCCCATCTCTGCCCCTCCTATCAGTCTGGATGAATGTTTCTTCTTTAACACCTTGGTTGTCAGACTTCCATACAGTTTGATTTTCTGGCAGTTTTAGTGGATTTTTGTTTTTTAAATTGGTTGTTATCCTTCTTTTGGTTGTGCAAGGTAGAAAAGCATATCTATTTACACCTCCATCTGGGCCAGAAGTTGTCTGGAAGAGTTTTATACAGACTGGCTTCAAGCTCCATAGCATCTAGATTATGCTTTTCCAGCCTCACACATATTTAGGGTGTGAGGGTCCCTAGGTCATTCCCTTGTTTCTCACCCCAGGACAGTAGCAGAGTGGACCTTTCCCTTGTGAAAACAACCAGCAATAACTGAACCTATATACACAGACATGAGTGCAAACCAAAAAGATGTTTTACTAAATCCAGATTAGATGTGTCCCCAGCTCAGCTTTCCCTTAGGTAGTTCCCTAAAGTGTCCATGGCCACTAGAATCCAACTGTATGAAAGGAGATGTTGGAGTAGAGAGAGGCTAAACTTTCTGACATTTGTACATTTCACAATATATGACCACGTGAACACATTGCAAAGGGCCCTAAAGCATAGCTCTCTCAGAAAATCCACCTGCCGTCAAGCATGAGAAGCTGCGTTTGAGTCCTGATGTGCCCTGGCAGGTGAAGGTCAGTTCTGAGATTTTTACTGACAGCCAAGGAAGAGGGGAAAATAGAAAGAGTTAGAAGGAGATAATGTAGAGACAATGATAAGAAAACGTTAGTGGCCTGAGGCTAGTGTGTGAACCAGGAAAAGTTCCTTGAAGAATGTGAGCATTTTTAAAGAGGCAAATGTTCTTGCCTATTCTTGAGCTAGTGTGCAACACAGAACGCATGCATCTGCCAAGCAAATTTGTCATAAATGATTAACTTTCAGGAGAACAAATCATTTGACCTCTCCAGCTGAACAAACACAGAACTGCAATAACTAAAAGAGCCAAAGGCAATGCTTCAGCAACACTGAGCACATTTTCATGAAAGTCCTGCCATTTCATGTCACAGGAGCCCGAGGGAAGCTTAGGTAATGGCATCTCTTTAGCTCAATGAAAAGAATTCCTGAGTCTGGGAAAAATAGAGAGAGCGCTTCAGATCTCAAAGGTTGATTTTGCTGCAGGTTTAAGCACACGGACCTATGAGTTCTTAAAAGGAGAGTTTGATTTATGAGAAGATTCTAATTGAGGGGATTGAAGAAACTGAATGAAGACAGCAAAATGGCACAAGGAAACATCCAGTAATGCCATGTGCACATTTCAAGGGACTCTGTACTTCTCACCTAAGCGTTAGCTATCAACCTTTATACAAGATAAATTTTACCTAAAGGGTTCATTGGGATACAGCATGCAAATGTGCAGCCACATTAATTTCCAGTTTCCCTGTTCCACACAGCTTTTCATCACAAGTAGATTTTTAAATCAGGAGTAAGTACCTTGTCTTCAGGGAATTCTTGTTAATCATTCAGATATGGCTTTGCAAGGACTTTCATAAATAAAATACAACTGAGAATAGAGGAATTTAATTAGAAACAAAGGTTAGAATTCCTTTTCATTAACTCCTTGAAAACTGCCATCCCCTCCAAAAGAAAACTTGAAGAAATGTTAATACACTAAAATTAAAATTCAAGTCACTATCTGTTGTTGTTGTTGTTTGTTTGTTTATTTTCTCCATGACCTTGCTAAAGTAAAATTAATGATCTGGTCAGCCCAGAGAACAAATCTTAAGGGTCATTTACTTCTATAAAGAGGAAGGTTAGAATTCTGTTCCAAAGCCTGTACCTGACCATGGTTATTAAAAAACTGGTGTTTTCCCTTTAGGCTCTGGAAGCCAGAATCCATTGAACATGATTCAACAGCCCTGTTGGACTGTTGATTTCTTTGGATGAGGCATCAAATGCATGGCAAATACTGTAACATATTTTTTTAATTATTTCAGCTTTACTTTAAATTATACCTGTACAATACACACATAGTCACCTATGGTTTTAAGTTTAAAGAGCTGAAAAAAATAGAAATAACTTGCAAATAATCATTTAAAACAGTGCATTGAAGTTTACAGCACCTACATTACACCATTTATAGGTAATGTGTTCTTTTAAAAATAAATCTTTTTAAAATCTAAAAGAAAAGTGTGCTCATCACAGACTACTTGGAAAATAATGGAAAACAAAATAAAAAATGAAATCACTGAAATATCTACCATCTAGATACGACCACATTAACCTACGGGTTATGTTCTTCCAGTATTTTGCCGTTCACATTTTTTACATACATGTGTCAGTATGTGGAGTATTCAAGATTTTATATGCTGATTTCAGTCTTTTCCTGATTATCAAAATAATACCTGCTTATTGTAGATTATCTGAATAATATAAAAAATTATATACCTAAAATGTCATCATGAGGAGATCACTCTTTAAAGATGATGGTATAATTCTTTACATTCTTTTGTGTCTTTTTTAACCTAAACAAGTGACCAGAGACCAAACCCACAACCAAGGCATGTGCTCTGACCAGGAATCGAACCAGCAACCTTTCACTTTGCAACATGACGCCCAACAAACTGAGCCACACGGGTCAGGGCTGCCAGTATTTCTTTAGACAAATCCTAGGTTTAGAATCCCTCTATCAAAGGATAATTTGCAATTTGTGTTCTAATCAATAGTATGAATGCTTGCTCAGGTATATTCTTGCCCCAAAATTTTCAACTGTAGTTATAATTCGTACTTCCCTCGTCACTAGCAACATTAAACATCTTTTTATTCGTTCATTGGCCATTTGTATTTATTCTTTCATAAATTCTTGTTCATATCTGTTTATTTGTATTTTTATTGATTTTTAGGAGTTCTTATATTTTGTGGATACTAATAATCTTCTCCCAGTCGGCCAAGTGTCTTAACTTTTTACAGTGACATGCATCATAAAGACATTTGTTATTTTGTTATGTAGTCACAGCTCTAATTCTGTTCCTTTGGGGCTTTGAGTTTCATATCTTGCTTTTGAAGTTCTTCCCGCCCCAATATTATTTTTTAAAAATAGGTGTTTTGCCCTGGCTGGTGTGGATCAATGGACTGAGTTCCGGCCTGTGAACCAAAGGGTTGCTGGTTCAATTCCCAGTCAGGGCACATGCCTGGGGTTGCAGGCCAGGTCCCCAGTTGGGGGTGTGTGAAAGGGAAGCACACATTTATGCTTCTCTCCCTCTCTTTCTCCCTCCCTTCCCTTTGTCTAAATTTTTTTTAAATCTTTTTTATTTCACTTTTTTAAAAATTTTTAAAGATTTTATTTATTTATTTAGAGAGAGGGGAAGGGAAGGAGAAAGAGAGGGAGAGAAACATCAATGTGTGGTTGCCTCTCATGTGTCCCCAAACTGGAGACCTGGCCTACAACCCAGGCATGTGCCCTGACTGGGAATTGAACCAGCAACCCTTCGGTATGCAGGCCTGAGCTCAATCCACTGATCTACACCAGCCAGGGCAAAATCTTTTTAAAAAGTATTTTTTTTCTAATGCTTTTATGGTTCTGCCCTTAACTCTTTGTTCCTGTTTCTGGTATGAAGTAAGGGCCTAATTTATACATTTCCAAGTAGCCTAGTGTCCCAACATTTCTTATCAAATTGTCCAAATTTGTGTTCTGCATCTAATAGCATATTTTGAATTATTCCAGCTTTATAGTATATTCTGGATATATTATATATTATATTACATACCCAGAATATACTACACACACACACACACACATACACACACATATCAAGAGAGTGGTGGTAAGGGGTTCCCCCCTCAACTCTATTGTTCTTTTTATTGTTTCAGCATTCATGAGTATTCTGTGTTTTCTCTTTCTGTGTTATTCTGTGTTTTCTGTGTTTGAGTATTTTGAAGTTATTTTGCCCATAAATTCCCCTGGGATTTGATTGGAAATATCCTGAATTTATAGATTAATCTAGCAGTTGATAAAATCCTGACAATATTGAGTCTTACCATTAAGATTATGTTTTCTCCAACATGTAATTTTTATTTTGCATCTTTCAATAATGATTTACAATTTTTCTTGATTTTTATTTTGAGGGTTATTGAGTTTATTGGGGTGACATTGGGGAATGAAATTATATAGGTTTCAGGCACAGAATTCTATAATACATTATCTGTTACAATTTTTTCCATATAGGCCTTAAACATTTGGAGAGGTTATTTCTGAGTTTTTAATTTGGAATAGATTTGGAGTTTGATCATTTTCATTTTCCTAGAAAGTCATTCTTTCAATTACATTAATTTTCACTTGTCTATACTCTTTCCTTCAATATTTCTTCATTCCCTGCTTTTCTGCAGTGATGTTGATTTCTCATTTCTACTATTTTTTACTCTGATTAAATTTGCTATAAGTTTGCCTCTTTCATTCATATTTTTAAAAAAACAAGTTTGGCTTTTTTGTTTACTCTTTCATTAATTCTACTTACCTTTTTTGTTTTCTTCTTTCTTTGGATTTTTTTGTTGTTGTTGTTGTTGTTGCCGCTGTTCACTCTTCAGCTTCTTTCTTATTTTGTAATATAATGTGTAACGCTATGCATTTTCTGTCACGTATTCCTGCGGACACTCCCCACATGGTTGATACTTCGGAAATTCCAATGCGAATCACCTCTGTCTCCGTGTCCCCCGCCCCATCAAGGCATTTCTTACATCTACCCCCTTTCTTAAGCCCTGCCACATCTGGAACAGTTACAGTTCACTACCGAGAAAACCACGACACACTGAAGACTGATCACATCAGGCTGCTCCGAGTGCCCCGAGTCAGGTTCCTCAGCACACCTGCCTCCTCCTTTGCAAATTCTCTGTGTTTCAGGCTGGCCTCTGCGCTATTACTGCTCCTTGTGAGTCGCTGATATCCTTTCTGCCTCCATCACAAGAAAAGTTGGACCCTCATATTTTTCTAAATGGATTGCCCATTAGAAACAATCCCTTTCCTACTTTTTAGGACAGTCAAAAATGAGATGGATTTCCCAATGCCCTTTCAGAGAGAGCTTTTCTGAATCTTGGTTGAGATTTTCCCTCCCCTTTAAAGTATACATTTACCCCTTGCTCCTCAAAACAGCGTCCGCCCTGGGCATCCCCAATAACTCTCCCACAGACCAGCAATCTGATGACCCATACTAAGGCCTACATGGGGAGAGAGTCCCCCTGCCTTGGGGAGGCAGGAGTGGTCCTCCTCTGCACACCAGATGGAGTTTACTAGATTCCCCTCCTCTGAATCACTGTTCCTCACCCTCATAATGTCCTGGAAATGGAGGAACCCTTCCCTGTACCCTAGTTTTTCAATGAGCTAAAAGTCATTGTGATATACATTCATTGATAATTCCTTTAAAAGAGTAAAATCATGATTGTTATATAAATTGAACACATGTCAAAGATTTTATTTAACTCATTAATTCATGAGGAAGCCAATAAGATATTACAACCAGTCCGAAGAGGAAATCGAAGAGCAGACAGAAATGTAAGTCCCAAGAAGTGCTAAAATGAATTTGCTTAAGAAATGCAAAACTTGCATCTTCCAAGAGGGTGGAAGGGGAGCAATTGCCCCTCCACCAGCAAAGTTTATTTGCATGCCCATGGACAAGAATCGTGTTCATTGCTATCAGTTATCTACAATGTACAGTATTATAAAATAGCTCAAACACAATTGTAGAAGCAATTTAAAAAAGCATGCTATACAAGACATCTGGTAGTCTACTTTGTCCATTTCAAAGATATTCACAGGTTTTTCGATGTGCTTACCTTAATAGCTTCAGTTCCAGCTTTACTTTATAAACCAGTAGGGTCCCCTTACCATGTCTGGGAGTTTGTGACTAGCTGGGATTTTCAAATAAAATATATCTGGGGCTCCTGATAACTGAATTATTATGGGGTTTTCTGTTGTATGAGGCTCCCATGGATACCAGCTAATGAGCCACTTGGAACTTTCCCTCAGATCGGATTTGCACTGGGTGACTCTTTCTTCTTCTGCCTTTTAAACACACACAGAAGTCACTGGGTGTTTAGGGGTCCTTCAGATATCAAGAAGCAGAGACTAAATCATTATTTGCAGTGGCTGTATGTATATGGACTGTCAAGGGGGTTGGTGACCCAGGCTGTGAAAGAATTCACAAAGAGAAGAAAGTGTAGAGGCTCAAGTTTTGATTCACTTTCCAAGAAAGGAAGGGCATGATATGGAGAGATACACTAGGGGACTTTGAGCTTTTATTGGATTATAATTGGATTAGGAAAGGGTGCGGGTTTGCTGTTGCATGGCCCCTGGGCTGTTGAAGCATCATAACATGGGGCTGCAGTTTGTTCCAGTGCTATCTTCTGCCTGTGGCTGTAGAGAGGGGTTTGTTCTGTTCTTGCTTCCAGTAATTTCTAGTCCTGGGGACAAGCTTAGCAGAGTGAAATGGCAGTCAAGTTTAACAAGGTCATAGGCCTGCCAGGCAAATGGTGCCACAATAGCAAATGGCTTTGTCCTTTCATGTACTTCTCTTTTTTTTCTTCCAATTCACCTAACAAATACGTTGTATTCCCCTTCAGGAGCATAAGGAATGATTGTAGACTTTTTAAACCCCTCCAAATGAAATAATTCCAGCACTTACCAAATCCCACCATCACTTCTGTTTTCCAAGTGGATTCAACCTAAATTCATGAACCTACAAGAACTGCTCTAATCTCTTTGCCATGGAGGAGGCTTCAGAGATGGACCAATAAGCTACAAGGTTAGGAGGAAAGTTGTCTTTCTTCATTAGTGGAATGTGATAGGCAACCCTCGACTTTTAAGAGTCACTTGTAACATGATTGCCCTTTTAGGAAATAATAATTTAAAGAATTATATTAATTCTGACTCTGGCCAAAGTCCTTTTGAGGTGCCTATCATTTTCTCACTTCATAGATGAAGAAACTAAGGCTCAGAGAGATTTGTAGACTTGCTCAAAGTCCCACAACTATTACGTAACCATGCTGGGGTGTAAGCGAAGCCCATGTGACTCCACATACTGCCTTCCATCAGAGTGAGCTGCCTCCTATGTTCCCGGTGTTTGTTGCACCATTCTGCACACACTCGCTCAGTGCTGCCATGTGTCAGGCATTGTGTGAGCATCACCATTTATCTGGTCATTTCAGACAGAAGCTCTCCTATTAGTCTCACTCCACCATTGGCTCTACCACATACATCCAGTTGAATTCTCAGTTCTGTAAATTCTATCTTGATGCATTTCTCTACTTTATTCCTTTGTCTCTATACCCCACATCATTGACTTATTCATCTCGTTTCTGGGATAACACAATGTTGTATTCTGGCCTCCCCAATTCTTACTTCTTTTCACCTCTCTTTCCTCCTATCCATGTAACCTTCATATTATCAATGTGTAATTCTGCTCATCTGCATGTCCCTCCCTTACTCAACAATCTCAAAGGCTCCCCTTTTACTGTAGGATAATGTGCAAACTCCTTATCATGGCCCATAAAGACTAAAAACATACCAGCTCACCTTTCTTGTCACTCTTCATCTTGGCTGTTGGTGAACCTATGATCTCACCACAGCACATTACAGCTTATTTCCTTGCATTTTATCACTTTCCTGCCTCTGTGCCTTTCCTCGTGCTGTTCTTTTGAATTGCAATGCCCTTCCCTGATCCCAAGGCAGATATTTCCTTGTCTCTGACACATTCACTGATGCCATCACCACCGCCATTCCCCACCCATCAGGGAAAAGAATTCACTCAGTCAGAGTGCACATGCCTCTATTATAGCGCACATGCACACTTTCTACAATGGATGGCTTGTGTTTGTATCCACGAGGCTGTATTCTCCCCACGCATCAGGGCCCCTCCATGCACCTTAGAATTCACAGCATACAGCCCAGAGCCTACCTCAAGACACTCAGTAAATGTGCTGTTGAAAATCTGAATTAATAAAGAACAGATGTTGGACTCAAGGGTCCCACTCTGGGGCTCTTTTCACCGTATCTCAATCATTTAGAGACAGAAAAAAAAAATCAAACAAGCAGGGATAAAGGAAAGTACATTCCAAAAGCTAGCGGGTTGGGAAACTATGGACCCTACCAGGTCTCTCTAAATTATAATGATTAGGAAACAAATCACCACACTGGGAACCAGTGGCATGCTGGGCGGGGCCTGGTGTTCTTCCCAGTGGCACATTTGGAGATGCCATGTGGGCAGCTTAACAGAAGAATTAGTGTGATTATTTATACCTTGGAAATTGGCAAATGGTGTGAATAAGGTTTGGAGTGAGGTGGGTTTTGTGTTGTTGTTCCTCATTTTAAACTGTACAATGCAGTGTTCTTTAGTGTGTTCACCACATCATCAATATCAAATTGTAGAACATTTCCATCACCCCAAAAAGAAACCCATACCCATTAGCAAACACACCCCTTCCTCCCCTGTCCTGACTCTGTCACTGTTTCTAGTTTTTTTGAGAGCTGGCAGTTAAACACTTACAACACACCATTGCTAGAACCCATCTGTTTCTACAATAACAGTTACTTTTCTTCTCTTTCTTCAACTTCTTGATTCTTCAAGTACCTCAAGGCCTCCAAAACCCAGGGTTTCTATCACAAAGATTTATATAGCTTTAAAAAGAAGTTATTTTAGCTCTTGCTTAAATCAATTTATCCATCACAGAATGAGATGAAAAATAATCATGCATAGAGAGAAGATCAGGAACTAATAAATCTTTTAAAAGGCAAGATCACTTTCTGGCAGATTAGTATGTGGGATTTACTTTTGCATGAGACAATGGGCTCTTGTCTATTTTTAGATCAGATAATGCATTTCCTAGGACCCACAGGAGGCCTTAGCTTCTCTTATTACTGAGCACGCACGCAGAGACCAGAGATTTTTGTGAAAGGGAGAGAGAAAAAAAAAAACAAGGGAAGAGGATGGGTGATATGCTCTTTTGATCACTAGTGAAATATATGCCCAAGAATTTCCTGAAAGAAGTTCACAAATGCACAAAAATACACATGTATCCGAAGATGTGTATGCATGCACACATTCACATGAGTGCATTGCACTAGGAAATCATTGATTAACATCCTAATGACCCCTTTGCCCCAGAGCAGTGTCCTCGGATGAGAGCCCTAGACACCAGATGCATATTACTCAGCTAATTAATGCCTTCTTTCTTTCTTTTTCTTTTAAAGATTTTCTTTATTTATTTTTAGACAGAGGGGAAGGGAGAGAGAAAGAGAGAGAGAGAAACATCAATGTGTGGTTGCCTCTCTTGTGCCCCCTACTGGGGACCTGGCCTGTACCCCAGCCATGTTCCCTGACTGAGAATCAAACCCACGACCCTTTGGTTCACAGGCCGGAGCTCAACCCACCGAGCCACACCAGCCAGGACAGAATCTGTTTTTAAATCTTTTATATTTGTAAGCAGGGAATGCTGGGCCGTCTTCTAAGTTTTGAATTCAAAGTGTGCTCCATGGACCAGTAACATCAGCATTGTCTGGGAGCTTGTTAGAAATGAAGAGCTTCAGGCTCCACCCAGACATACTAAATTCAATTGGCATTGTATCAGCATCTCTAGTTGACTCACGTGCACATTAAGGTTTGAGGACTGGATCAAAACCAGTGGTGGATCCTTTCATTGGCATCTGCTCTCATCTGACTCTCTTGAGTTTGTATGGAGGAAAATTTTGTTGAGACTTACTTAGAATTCATCCAAATGGTCCCCAATCAGATCTTAAATGTCTTGAGAATTCCATCTCATCTCTTTAGTTTTGGAGCTAGAACAAGAAACTGATTTTCTACTCAGGTTGGAACCCTAATAGCCTCAGAAAGGCCAATACCCTTCTTCATAAATCTGGAAGCACTTCACTTAAAATACATATTTCTGTTAAAAAAGACAATAGTATGTTCATTACAGAAAATCTAGAAAACTATGAAGAAGAAAATTCAAATCACCTGACTTTCTACCACTGAGAGTTAACCACCTAATATTTTGTCACTTTTCTTATTTCTTCTTTTGTACATGTTACATGCCCTGTTTCCAGTGGAATTCTTTATTTTACATAATTGAAAAAGAAAAAGTACACAGAGTGTGTATCTTTTTTCACATGTCATGCTTATTCTCATGCCGCTAAAAATTCCTCAAAAAGGTGATCTTAATGACCTCATATTCTTATGTGACTAAACCATATTTTATTGACATATTCTCATATTCTTCAATACTTTAATTTTTTAAGCCTTTTGAGTCAAATGGTGATTAACATATTTGTGTATAACTCCTTTTCTGACTTTCTGAGCATTTCTTCTGTATAGATCTTCAGAAGTACACCTGCTGGCTCAGGTCTGACCTTTGTAGGTCATTGATACATGATGTGAAAGTTCATTCCGTATCATAATGTGGGACTTCCCCCAGAGAACCTCAACATACAGGCCATCCCCTCACCAGCCTTTTTGACTCCCCAGCTTCTTGGGGGACCATTACCACTGTGTTGTTTTAATTTGCATTCCCTTAATAACCAGTGTGTTTGTTTCTGTAAATCCCCTACACTTCTTGGACTTGATCTGTTTCATTGATGGAGCACTACTAACATCAGAGATGCTAATATATTTACATCATTAATTCTTTATCTATCTTATCATTTCTCTATCTTCCCAAAAGGCATTTAGTTGTCTTTAAAGTCATTTAATTGTTTTTAAAGTCATGTAATGTTTTACATTTTAAATTGAATATAGTAAAAATTATGATTTTTTTCTTTGTGATTTCTTCCATAATGCTTATGTTTCAAAACATCCTCCACCCACTAGGGAGGAAATAACTAAATTTATATAGTTTTTCAAAAGAAGGTGAAATATCTTCACCTTATTCTTGATCAGGCATGATGTTGGTTTTTACCTGGTTCACTTCTGGAATTACTCATTCCTCCACCACTTTCTGTGATGTTTCCTTAATCATATGTTACCCTCTAAAACACACTCAGGAGTCTGTTTGACAGCTGATCTACATCACTGATCTGTCCACTTTCTGTCTAGTGTTATAATTTTAACTATATTGTAGCCTTAAAACATCTGGCCAACTTAATTTTACAAATGAAGTAACTTTTTATTATTTTACATTCTAACTTTGGCCCCTTATAGGATAAATCAAATTTCCACCCCAAAGTTGATATATAGGTCCACATTTTCAGCAAAGAAAGAGTCTTCTTTTGTTGTTTTAATGTAGAGCATTAGATATTAATAGAGGTGGCCTTCTCAAATTGCCATGATAGCTTTGCCTTCCAAAAAAATACTAGAATGTGCATAACTTTTTGGTGTAAAGTCTGAAATTTCATTATATTTTGTCATGCAAAATGACTCCCACTCTCTGTTTCTTGACATATTTGGCAATTTGAGGATATTAAAAAGCTGCTTTAAACGGCTAAGAAAAAAGTCTATTTATCTTTGTGGCTATTTTTGTAGTTAAGTTGAAGTGCCCTATATTTTCTGAAGAAACTTTTTCTTTTCTTTTTGGCGCATTTCACATCAACTTTTTAAAAAATTTTCACAGCAGTTGTTCTTAAGTAAACTATTCAAGAGGTGTAGAAAGGAATGAAAAATTTGCCCTCTCGTGTCCATCAGAATTGGTTGGCCTGTAGAGTTCCTTAACTCCCATTAAATTCCACTTCATCATCTACAAAGTTAAGAAAATGACAGTTTCTGTCTCACTGAATTGGTAGGACAGTTAAATGAGATTATTCACGGAATGAGCTAGCACAATGCCTGGCTTAAATGTAATAGACCCACTCGTTCCAGGCTCCCTCAGTCTTTGCAGATGATCTTTCTAGGCTGTTACTTTACTGAGAAGATAAAATTCTCAGTGAATTCCTTCTTTAAGGCCTATCGTTGAGCCTAACAATCTCATTTTTTAGTACCTTTTACAGATTATGCTATTACAGTTGTCCCATTTCCCCCCTTTATTCTCCTCCACCATGCACCCCCTTACCAGAAACACCTCCCACCTTACTTCAAGTTCATGGGTCTTACATATAAGTTCTTTGGCTTCTCCATTTCCTATACGATTCTTGACCTGCCTCTGTCTATTTTGTACCTACCATTTATGCTTCTTATTCCCTATACCTTTTTCCCCATTCTCTCCTCTCCCCCCTGACTGATTACCCTCCATGTGATCACCATTTCTGTGATTCTTTTCTTGTTTTAGTTGTTTGCTTAGTTTTTGTTTTTTAAATTCAGTTGTTGATAGTTGTGAGTTTATTGTCATTTTGCTGTTTGTAGTTTTGATCCTCTTCTTTTTCTTGGATAAGTCCCTTTAACATTTCATATACTAAGTGCTTGGTGAGGATAAACTCCTTTAACTTGACCTTATCTGGGAAGCACTTTTTCTGCCCTTCCATTCTAAATGATAGCTTTGCTGGATATAGTAATCTGGATGTAGGTTCTTGCCTTTCATGACTTGGAATACTTCTTTCTAGCCCCTTCTTGCCTGAAAGTTTTCTTTTGAAAAATCAGCTGATGGTCTTATGGGAACTCCTTTGTAGGTAACTATCTCCTTTTCTTTTGCTGCTTTTAAGATTCTCTCCTTATCTTTAATCTTGGGTAATCTAATTAGGATGTGTCTTGGTGTGTTCCTCCTTGAGTCCAACTTCTTTGGGACTCTCTGAGCTTTCTTGACTTCCTGGAAGTCTATTTGCTTCACCAGCTTGAGAAAGTTTTCCTTCATTATTTTTTTCAAATAAACTCTGAATTTCTTGCTCTTCCTCTTCTCCCTCTGGAACCCCTGTGATTCAGATGTTGGAATAATAAATGTTGTCTTGGAGGTTCCTAAGCCTCTCCCTGTTTCTTTGAATTCGTGTTTCATCGTTCTGTTCTGGTTGAATGTTTATTTCTTCCACCTGCTGCAAATCATTGATTTAAGTCCCAGCTCCCTTCCATTCACTGTTGGTTCCCTGTACATTTTTCTTTATTTCACTTTGTGTAGCCTTCACTTTTTCCTCTATTGTGCAACCATACTCAGCTGTTATTTCTGTGAGCATCACAAGGTGGCAAAGTATATCTACTTATGCCTCCATCATGGCTGGAAGTGGAGCCTAATGATCTTATTCCCTCCTTCTTTCAATCTCAAGAAAAGAAGATCCTCTTCCCTTAACCAGCATCTTAGCACAGTTTCCCCAGAAATAAACCCAGAGACAAGACTTTATTTCCAAGTAATTTATTAAGGAAGTTTCTCCAAAGAGCCTGGTTAGGAGGTAGGAGAAGCAAAAGAGGAAGAGAAAGACAACTAAATCATTGGGGAGAAGACTATGAACTTTATGGCATGTGCAAAAAGTTACAGTGATGAACCATGGACTGTAAATGAGATATAATAAAAGTGCCTGACTCTGAGAATGTGGTAGGACCAAGGGATTAGCATCCTTGTTGACAGTGGAGAATTGTTGGAATGGAGGTTCTAGAGAAAGGCAAGTAGAGGATAGGAAGTTGTGATCAGATAATAGGATACTCAAGTTAATTTTCAGGGGCCATGCATTTAGGCATAGTGAGAAGTTCCTGTTGCCCTGGCTGGTGTAGCTCAGTGGATCTGAGCGTGGGCCTGCAAACTAAAGGGTTGCTGGTTCAATTTCCAGTCAGAGCACATGCCTGGTTTGCAGCCATGTCCCCGGTAGGGGGCACGTGAGAGGCAGCCACACATTGATGCTTCTCTCCCTCTCTTTCTCCTTTCCTTCCCCTCTCTCTAAAAATAAATAAATACAATCTTTTAAAAAAAGTTCATGTTATAGTTATGGTGGTCAATAGCTTAGGTGCGATAAAATAAAATAATGAATGTGAAGAGTGAGAGAAACTGAAACTCTAACATGCAAGATGGATCATACATATAGTTGTGGGAATCTCCAAGAATGGAGTGAAAAGGTGAGTTTTGAATGGGTGAACCATTAAATGTCTTCAGGAAATGAAGGACATTTAATCTTCTCAGTGGTTTTACATGGTATGACATTTTTATCCCCATTTTACAGAAAAAGGTACTTTGAATAATAACCTAACATCACTCAGAGAGTAAGTGGTTGAGCTGGAATTTGAAAAAAGAATCTTTATTACATTCTTTCTATGCCAGTATGTTTCTCTCACTTGTCATTGGTGAGACTAAGCAAAAGGGAACTAAGACATGGTCCATGCCATTCTCAGACAATGAATTCTAAGCCCAGAAAAGAAAGTAAAAGGCGGTACTAAAATGCCTTGAAGAAGAAAAATCAGACTCTAGAAACTATTCATCTTAATGCTATTAATAGTACTAATCTTAACAGCATTAATTTCTGGACACTACAATCCCAGTTAGAAATGTGACTTAACTGTGTCGAGGAATAAGTAGGGTTCTGAAAGGAAAGGGACATAACTGAGCCATAGAATCTTACGACCGGAAGGTACCTGAGAAAGTGTTTTGTCCAACTTGTTTTCTGCTTAGAAAACTGGCACTCAAAAAAGCGAAGTGCCTTTGCCCAATGTCACAAAGCTAGGTGGTAACGTCAAGTCTAACAAGACCACTGCCAACCCCTTACATCACATGGACCATGGCTTTTTCCTCCCACCAAGGAGTATTTTGAGTCAAAATCTTTGAAACTGTATCTCTTTTCTAAGATCAAAGTTGCCCACAAGCTAAATCCACTTTGGTTGGGCGATTTTCTCTGCAGTGCACTTAACATTGACATGCACGTAGGCCCTTTTTGCTTAAATGTGCTGATGCTGGCCTTCTCATGGACCAAAGAACAGCCTCCTTCACAGAAACCATGACTGTAACACACTCCAACCTGTGGTCAATTCTTGCTAGAGGCAAGAGTCCTCTTCCTGATGGGCCCTTTCTGCAGGATTGGCCTCTTGAAAAACTGGAAGTTCAAGTATCTGTTGCCAAGAAAGAAATCCAAATCACTGAGCACTAAAATGTGAGACAATAGAGGACTAACCACTTACCAACTGAAACTGGGAAAGCCAATATTACACTGAGCTGGTCTGGCTTCTTCAGTGAAGTCAGATTCAGCAACTGGGTGTTTTCCTGTACCTTCCATTCTTGTGATTCTCCTGTGCTGGTAGAGAAGTGGGGTGGATTGGCCTAGAGGAGAAAGAGAGATGAATTAGAAACTACTTTATTTTCCACAAGCACTTACTTCAGGAACAGCCAATCAAGGCATATCAAACATTAATAAACATTGTGTTAAGCATCGTTTGGCTCGAAGACTTCAGCTTTCCAAAATGAGGGCTATTAAGGCGAGCGGCTGTGTAGAGCTCATAAATTATGAATTTACAAGTCATGGATGAATACAGATAACCCTGCAATCAGGAGACAGCTGATGATTAGAAGCAACTCTTCTTTTTGATTCAGTGAACAACTGAGGAAATTGGGTTTTGACTTGGATTTGTGTTTCAATGTGATAGCCCTCCTTAAAACAAAGAAAAAGAATACTCCAAAGTGTAGGTTGACAGTGAAGAAACTTTCTTGACAATGGTTAAACACCAATGCATTAAAAGAAAATTACCCACCATGTGTTATTGTTGTGAATAATTGGCATTGATCAGATCAGCTGGGAGGATGGGACAAAATATCTTCCATTTCTGAAATCTGATCTTCCCCGCAGTTGGTGTCAGCCACCTGCTCTAACCGGTTTGATGAAATGGGGAACTCTAAGGTCAGAGGCCTTCCAGTGATTGCCTAACAAGCAGGTGGCAGGCCCCAGGTTTGAAACACAGAGCTCCTCCTTTTCCAATCTATTGCCTGCTGCCTACAGCATGTTACCCCTGCAGATGTGCAAAGACAAAGAAGGAAATTTATGCACACTTCTGTATTAGAATCTGTGGTCCCCTGAGCTCCCTACCTTATCAAAGTGTTAGACAGAAACAGAATGTTTCTCTCCAACTTCACCCCCTCAAATCAGATGCTTTAATAAAATCTAAAAAAATGTGGCCAGCTTACTACTTTCAGATTCATCAATAATTATTATATGAGTAGTTCATCTTTTTTGTTGAGTAATATTATCTTTGGATACACCACTATTAGTTTATTCATTCCTTTGTTTATGGACAGGAGTTACTTCCAGCTATATTTCTCTTGACTTTAGAGAACACTCTCTGAGTTACAGAGTATGTTAATATTTAAGTTTCAAAACAACTTAAAAATTATTACCTAAACTGATTGCACTTTTTTGCATTCTTACCAGCAGCGTATGAGGGTTTCACTAACCCCACATTGCAGCAAATTCTTGATTTGTTTGTTTTTAATTTTAGCTTCTCTAATAAGTTTGTCCTGCTTGCTCTCTGTTGTTTTAGTTGCCTTTCCCTAAGGACTCATAATAAACATTTTTGTAGATGTGTACTTCTACTGATAAACTTTTACTAAAATGTATGCTCATTCAAAAAAAAAAAGGTGGTCAGCATCTCAGAAGAAAGGTGTTGCCTGGCAGTAGTGGCCTTTAAAAAAAAGGTCAATTAGATTTTTCCTAAAGGTTTTTCAGATATTTGAAGCCAAGTTTCCTGATGATTTACCTAAATATAGTACCAAGAATTTACTACCTGCATTATTAGAGAGAGCCTTTCAATACCCAGGCTCCACAGATGAATATAAATACCAGGCATCATGCACTTGGTGCACTGCTTCACAAAGCATAGTACAGCACCTGTTCAGATACCATGTATGGGAAGTGGTTTTTGGTCCTATCAGATGAATATTTGACATTTTAAGGCTTATGTATTTGCTTGAATGAATACTTGAAAACATAATCAGCTTACTAACTTAATGCTTTAATAACTATGGTTGCTTGGAACAAAGCTAAGTTTTAAAAATGATTTAAATAAAACCAATTAAAATATTTAAGTAAATAATTGTACAGTCAGTACTCAAATATGGCTGAAGTTTTGCAAGTAGTAATTTCATCTTTAGTATATTCCAGACATTTTGCTAAAGGATTGTGAGTTCTCCTCCATCCCTTGTTTCATGTTCAAGTTAATCATATCTGTGAGTTAGTGGAACTGAACTTGCTTGGGTTTCATTTTGTTTTCTGAACACTTTACCCTTTGAACTGAATCCTCTTGGGATTTGGATTTTGCAGGGTTATTGACAGATGTCTGAAATTCTCCCACTTTAATCAGTAGCTTTGGAACTCTTCCAGGATGCAATAGAGTAGCTCATACCAACTCACATGAGCTGTTTACGTGCATCCTTTCCCAACTCTGCATTCAAGAACAGCACCTTGGGAGCCTGAAATTGCCCACAGTGAGAGTATGTTCACTGCAGACATTGGCAAAAGCTATAAATTAGAGTTTGGATTTGGCTTTTGCTGGAAAACCATGCAGAGTGTGGCATGGAATGGGGGTGGGAGTTTTGGACATTTTCTTTTTTAAAACTTTTCTTCCATGAAAAAAATAATAAATTTATAAAACAAAAGAAAACAACTTTCCAATAAATGCAAGTTTGATTGTATGTATTTTTTAACTTCTTGCAATCAAAACATCTACTTTTGTTACATGAACAAAAGTGAGTCGCAGGTCATTAACTTTTTGAAGTGCTACCTGAATTTCATATTTTCCAAATGGCACTAGTAAATCAATCAGCTTTCTGCCCTTTTATGCTACATAGCATTCCTAAAATATTGTATCTAGGTGATGCCTGATTCATAACAAACATTAAGCTAATATCAAAAGATAAAAAAGTGAGAATTTCACACTAAGGCAGTAAGCAAGAAGGTGTGAGGGGGGGGAATAATGTTTCTAGGTGACTACCCCAGTAGTAAATTAACATGTATATGAGACTCTCAAGTTTTTCTCAGCCTCAGTTGGTCCTCCTGTTTCTACCCAACCTCCTTTGCTTGTCCTGCAGCCTCGCAGGAAGTCAGGGTCCTCAAAGCTCCGAGTTCAGGCCCCCAGTGTCAACCTGATTGGCTATCTCCTGTAGAGATAAAAACTTGAGAACACAGGTAAGCATTCTGCTCCCCTCTTAGATTTCTATTTGCTGTTTCCCACTTGACAAACACTACCATCTCACAAGCATAAAGCTCATTACAGCGGGGTTGGCTAATTCCCAGGTAGGCATTTCATCACTGGTGTCAAGCACATACCGTTGGCTACGGACTGCACCTTGACTGTGGGGAGGGTGATCAGACAGCACTGACCCCAAGCCAAGAAAGTCACAATTCTTACTGGACTCTGCCAATGAGGGAAGTTAGCAACAGAAGCCTCTCCACATTGCACTCCAGGGAATCCACTTTATGCTGTCATCTATGTGATGGTGACTCCTAGAATTGTACATTGCATACAAATTTTCAACCTTTTCACAGATGAAGAAAGCATGGCCCTTAGGATGACGTCTCGCAGTTGCTGAGCTACGAATAGCAGGACCGGGATTATACCCCAGGTCTCTGGATCATAATCTTTCCAAAACACTATAAACTGTGTCCCATACTTTACTACTAATAACAACAGAAAATTATGATGCTATCTTTCTTTATTGAACACTTACTTCATGCCAGGGTCTGCATGTTTAATGAGTAACATACATTTTCTCCTTCATAAACATGATGAATGGAATAAGTGATGGGTCCTGAGGGAGCCTTGGTCTATAATACGTTGGCCACGTCATAAGGAAGGATTTGATGGAGTTTTACAAAGCCTCAGTGTGAGTGCAGTAGGATTCAATGTTTCTCCTTGCTTCAAGCACAATGCAGGCTTATCCACTCTGCCCCTGAGGAGTTAAGGTGACTTAACTGATCACTAATACTGGGCATATGCAGTTCAGCCCACTGTTCCTCCTCTGCTTGGCCATGCCTTCAATCTTAGTTGGGCAAGATTGTCATGTAAGCAGAGCCCAGAATGTGCAGGAACATAGATATGCTGATTTGGAGCTGCTTGCTGCTGAGAAGCCTGGGTATCATTTAATTGTTTGTTAATACTGATTGCATAAAAATAAGCCCGTACCTTATCAATCAATTACAATTGCTTCCCCTTCTTCTATGCCCCAATATCACCTTCTCATCTTGTCCCATGTGCAACAATGAAAGAAAACTGGTTTAACATTTGGAGACTAGGTCCCAGCCCTTTAAGCCTCTCTTCACGTGTCCATCTTCACCCACAGAGCTTTTTCAGATAAGATTGCATTTAGCTTCATGGACCAGAAACCCAGCTATTGTGCATTAAGTAAGGGATTTTTTTTTTTTTTTATAAAACAAGAAGTTCAGAAGTGGGAAGTCCAGAGCTGATGCAGTGGATTGGGGAAATCATCAAAGAAGTAGAGTCCCCCAACTTTCTTCTCTTTTCATTCTTTGCATGAAGCATTCATCTGTGATTTCAAAGTGACATCATAATAATGTTGAGGCAGGAAAAAGGGGGACGGTCAACGGACAAAAATGCATGAGCCTTTCTTTTTGTCAGGAAAATAATAGCTTTCCAAGAAGTCTTACCAATGGACTTCCAGATTCATGTCACGTGGCATGGCTACTGCTAGGGAGCCTGAGAAGTCAAGTGATTCGAGGCAGGGGAATATGTCATCCTGAAGAAAATTGAAGTTATGTCAGTAAGAAAGAAGAAGCAAATGGATACTGGGTGGTCGTCGGTCCCAAGATTGGAATTACTTCCTGAAACTCTGACTATCGGTCCTGACCATCACTGAGACCCTCTCTGGCTAGAATCCTACTTATCAAATAACCTCTTCTCTGACTTGGAACTCCCTCAGACAAATAAACCCACCATGTCTTACCTTTCTTAATTAGCCCTAGTGAAAACCCAGGATGTAAGTCCCCCCGCTAAGTCTAGAGTCCCTCACACTGTATTGTGCTCCACCAATCCAAACGTTCTCTCTTTTTCTCCCTCACAAAACTTTAGCAGCTCCTTATATTCACAGCACCTTCACTGATTATTTCCTCCACCTTCATGCCCTTCCCTGGAGCTGAAGGTCCTCTATGGCCTTCTCAAGGGAGGGTTCTCTTCATCCTAAACCCAGGGAAGCTGAGGGCACTTCCAGACAAGTTCTCTCCCACCATTCATAAGAGTCGTAAAAATTCTCACACTTTGGGCCCACTCTGAGAGGACCATGACTTCTTGTCTAAGTCTTGTAATCTTGCTCTATCCAAGCCCCTGATCATATGTCCAGAAACACTATCCAGAAATTGTGGTAGATCCTTATTATTCCAGATAATCTACCTCTCAGGAAAGTGGACAAAGAGATATACTGTTCAAAGTCCTGGGGAGATGTTCCTTCCTCATCACCCTCATATTAAAATGCTTTACTTGCCCACTTCTGGTGAAGGCTGGCAACTCTAGAGATAATATCTGTGAACAAGATCAAGCTAGATTTTTTTTTTAAAAATCTCCAATTATAGGGTGCGCTCCATGGGGTCACAAGTGCAGAACCTGTGGCCATGTAACCTATTTGTTTTCAGAGCCTACCCAGGCCTACTTCTATACCTGCTTCTCATGCTTGAAGACTGAAGGCCCAACTTTGTGCTAGAGTGGAGGATCAGATAGTATCCACTTCATGACACTGCTTTAGGTCAAGTCCAGTAGCAAGTCAGAAGCTGTTTCTCAAAGGACAACAGGGAGCATGACATTGTTCCATAACCCTTGGGATCTTTGTTATGATTTTTTTTGCCAGGGCTTGCCACAACATTTACATACATTCTGATCTGCCACATTCTGATTTTCCAGGAACCACAAAATGTTCTGAATCAAAAGAGAAAAATAAGTAGAAGTAGGTCCATTGGAAAGTCTATCTTACTCTGGGCTCCACACAAAGCTAACAGCTTTGGGTACCATCTAGTAATTAGTCCAAAGAGAATGCCTGATATCCAAAGAGGTTCATTATGTACCATGCTTCTTTCTAGATGGTAGGAAACATAATATCAAGTGGCATGTGTTTCCTGCTGAAAAAGGTAATAACTCAACATTACTGAGACCACTGGCTCTCCAGAAATTTTACATCAGCTATTTTGCAGTATCTTTCATACACATATCTTACCAGAGTAACTAGAGAACCAGCTATTTCCTAATCTCCAGGGTTTATCAACGGAATGTCATAAGTGCAGACATTCGTGGTGTGCACCAGGGAATGATGATTTGACTAGAGTCTTTATGGACTAGATAATGTCACAGAGTCAGAGAGCTGGTGAATCCCTGAGGCAAGATGGCAACTGTATGTTGCTGACCTTGTTGGGGGAAAGCAAAATGTTTCTAGTGTTCTCCATTTGTTGAAACAGATAAAAACACACCAACTGAATAGCTACCCATCAAGTACAAGAAGAGCTTTATAAATTTGCTCCAGTAACAAAACTTTATATGGATGAGCATCCATAATAAAAATGCCACCCAATTAAATTTATAATTCACTGTTACTATACTGATCAGTAGGTTTTGGAGTTTGTTGTGTTTATTTGTTTGCACTTGCCAAACTGGGAAACATATTAGAATGCAATAGACAGCCATTACACATTCACATTCAAATAATTTTTAATTGTAAAATAATCTCTGAAATTCCCCAGAAAGAGAATTTTGTTTTCCATTTACTACCCAGTGGATTTGGCTAATTACTCTGATTAGCAAACTATAATGACATTCTATATCACCAAGAATTCATTTAATCTTGGTATATACTATTTTCCCTAATAAAATAGCCACAGTTGTTTGGGGGGAGACCAGAAGGAACTTATTAGACATATGTAGTAATACAGCACAACCACCATTCACCAGAGGTAATCAGCTTCACCTTCATTTAAAACGCTCTAGATTTTTTAGCTGACTCATATTATGGAATTAAGTAATGAGTCTTATTTCCTAATGTGATAGCTTGAGCCAGATTTCTCTTTCCTTCTATCCACAGGCTGCCTGTTGGTTTCATTCCTAAAAACCCTGTAATTTAAAAACCACAGCTAGAGTTTATGCATATTGGATAATCCCTCAGATTATTCACCCTGTGCTTGCCTGCTGCTTGATGAAATGACCATAGCCATTTGGCTTCCACTGGCCTCTGGACTCAGGCACTCTGGGCTTCTTTCAGCCATGCTGTGATCAAGGAGAACATTTCAATTGCAGCGTTTCCCATCAACATTTTTGATCTCTCGAGAACAGATTGTTAATTCTTTTAAAATATTGTTACGCTTCTCTCATCAACATAACATTCACAGCAAGGTTAAAGGGAGAGTCTTCTTGGTTCTCTCTGGAGATGTAATGGGGCAGGCACGGCAAACACCATAGCTCCGGTTCAGCATCTGTTGCAACAGTTTTTTTTTTTTTAAATATAAATATATTTTATTGATTATGCTATTATAGTTGTCCCATTTCCCCCCTTCACTCCCCTCCACCCTGCACACCCTCTCCCACCCACATTTCCCCCCTTTAGTTCATGTCCATGTGTCATACTTATAAGTTCTTCAACTTCTACATTTCCTATACTATTCTTACCCTCCCCCCATCTATTTTCTACTGACCATCTATGCTACTTATTCTCTGTACCTTTTCCCCCTCTCTCCTCCTCCCACTCCCCTCTTGATAACCTTCCATGTGATCTGCATTTCTGTGGTTCTCTTCCTGTTCTAGCTGTTGGCTTAGTTTGCTTTTGTTTTAGGTGTGGTTGTTAATATCTGTGAGTTTGCTGTCTTTTTACTGTCATATTTTTTATCTTCTTTTTCTTAGATAAGTCTCTTTAACATTTCATGTAATAAGGACTTGGCGATGGTGAACTCCTTTAACTTGACCTTATCTGAGAAGCACTTTATCTTCCCTTCCATTCTAAATGACAGCTTTGTTGGATAGAGCAATCTTGGATGTAGGTCCTTGACTTTCATGACTTGGAATACTTCTTTCCAGCCCCTTCTTGCTTGTAAGGTCTCTTTTGAGAAATCGGCTGACAGTCTGATGGGAACTCCTTTGTAGGTGACTGTCCCCTTATCCCTTGCTGCTTCTAGAATTCTCTCCATCATTTTCATCTTGGGTAATGTAATTATGATGTGCCTTGGTGTGTTCCTCCTCGGGTCCAACTTCTTTGGGACTCTCTGAGCTTCCTGGATTTCCTGGAAGTCTATTTCCTTTGCCAGATTGGGGAAGTTCTCCTTTATTATTAGTTCAAATAAGTTTTCCACTTGTTGCTCTTCCTCTTCCCCTTCTGGTATCCTTATAATTCAGATGTTGGACTGTTTAAAGATGTCCTGGAGGTTCCTAAGCCTCTCCTCATTTTTTCTGAATTCTTGTTTCTTTATCCTGTTCTGATTGACTGTTTCTTTCTTCCTTCTGGTCCACTCCATTGATTTGAGTTCCAGTGTTCTTCCCATTACTATTGGTTCCCTGTGCATTTTCCTTCATTTCACTTAGCGTAGCCTTCATTTTTTCATCTAATTTGTGACCAAATTCAACCAATTCTATGAGCATCCTGATCATCAGTGTTTTCAACTGTGCATCCTGATCATCAGTGTTTTGGATATCTCTTTGCTTAGTTGTATTTTTTCTGGAGCTTTGATCTGCTCTTTTGTTTGGGCAATTTTTTTGTCTTGATGTGCTTGTTACATAGTGAGGGGTGGAGCCTTAGATGTTGCCCAGGGCGGGGCAGCCCAGTTGCTGCTTGTGACATTGTATGTGGGGCAGGGGTCCGAGAGGGAACAATGGTGCTTGCTCTGCCCTCTGCCAGATTTCAGTCACTTCCCCCAGTTCCCACAAGCAAATTGGGCCCTGCTGGTGCTGATTCCCATGTGGGTGGGTTTGTGTACATTCTAGGACCCTATGGGTCTCTCCAAGGAACTCTCCTGTGAGGCTGGGAATTTCTGCCTGCACCTCAACCCCCACAGGTACTTCTAATCCGTGTTTTGAGGCTTTATTTCCCCATGCTGGGACCCTGGGTTGCGTGGTCTGTCTCGCTCCCCAGTTTCGCCTGGTTTATCTGTGTGAATGTGGGACTGGACGAGCTGTGCCCCTCTACAATCTGCCATTTCACTGGGTCCACCAGCCACTCTGCCAATAGTCCTCTTTGCCCTGGCTCCCAGACTCTGCACCTCTTACCGGTCTGGATGAATGTGTCTACTTTAATTCCTTGATTGTCAGACTTCCATACAGTTCAATTTTCTGTCAGTACTGGGGTTTTTTTTGTTTGTTTTTAAATTGTTGTTGTCCTTATTTTGGTTGTACGAGGAGGTACAGTGTGTTTCCCTATGTCTCCATCTTGGCAGGAAGTCTGCACCAGTTATTGAAATGACTACTCCTGCATCATGATAACACCCTCATTAGTCTTTTTTTTGATTAGTACAGGCCAGTGTTTAATCCAAAATTATGTAAGTTAACCCAGAAAGCTGATAGAACCATAGCTTCTTAGCTAATCCTAGCCTACTTCATGCTGAATCTTTAGTAAGTACATGCATATAAACACTTTGAGTCCCTCCCATCCCTGTTGAAACATCCTTAAAATCCATTTCAAAAAATTATGTCTAGTCTTTTAATGATGTAAATTTACTAAACCTTTCAGGTTGTCCCGGACATGGCATCTGAATTTTGCCCTTCATCCTCCTGATTATATTGTGATTAAATCATGGTTATCTTTAGAACATCAGTAAGAGATGGGTCGAGTGGAAAATTATTGTTTTTCTTCTACGTAGGAGATGTGGCTTCCTCAAAGGAAGTGCTGCAGACAGCATTTAGAAAGTTAGGAAAATCAAAAACCCTTTAAATTTTGACATATATCCTATTCCAATTAATGGGGTCCCTGGTCAAAGCCCTCATTTCTAGCAAGAGATTTAGTCAGATTGTGAATTAAACTGAAACATAAATTAGCAACCTGCAAAGTCAATATGCAAATTTTGTTTTTAGCTATTTTAGTCCCACATCTACAAGCCAAAAGCAAGCTATAAGTATTCAGTACTTTTCAAGCATTTTTGCCATAATCTACATTATAAAATAACTTTTATATCACAAATAAGTTCACACATACATACAATTGAATCACAAATTCTATGAAACATTTCTTATTCCTACTATATATAATGTGCTTTGCTATTTTCTTCTCTATTACATATTATTTTTAAACTCCTGGTCATGACTATATAATAATGGGTTTCAACTGCAATCTCAGAAAGATTCTGAATTTTATTCCATATCTTGAGTCAAGAATTTCAAAGTTTGATACCAGTTTTTAAATATCCAATGATTTTAGAACAAATCACCCTACTCTTTTGCTCTCAGCATTTCTCATTCTCTTTAAATGGATTCATAGCCATAGCTACCTAGCTCTCAAGAGCTTCCCCCTCAGTGATACATGGTGTCTTCCCTGACCACAGGTGATAATTAGGTTGGTAGTTTTGCCAGGCCATAACCTACCTCTACATATTTTGGCACATTAATGGTAATTTTATCACGTTTCCCCCATTTATGTTCAATAACTAATTCTAATAAACCACATTTCCTTGAGGATCTATAGCCTGCAACCCATTCTCTCTCAACAATTTTTGTATGACTTAGGATTCTTTAAATGTAAATAACAAAAACTAATTAATCAGAATTCAGAAATCAGTTAATCAGAAATGTCTAAAAAAAAAAACAGTAGTTCTCAACATTAAATGCCCTGGGGTGCTTTATCAAAATATACATGGTCATAACAACCTCAGAGATTATGATGGAGCCCAAATGCATGTGTTTTGGACAGAGGTATTTTGATTCTCAAGTTCAGCCAAGGTTAACAGACACTGACTTGGGAATTCAGAGCAGCCTAAAACCTGGAAGCAGAAGGCATTGTTGGACCCAGCCCTGATAATCGCAGGAACTGAGAAGGGAAGCAAGCAAGTCCTGAGATGTGAGGAGGTGGTGATATCAGTGTGGTTTTCTATGTGTCAAGTATATTTGATGAATAATTTCTCTTTTCCTTCCATCTTATCTTCAGATTGCCACAATTATGGGAAATTCTGCCATTAACAGTTATCCCTGAAATAACCCTCTCAGATTAAATAAGTCTTCCCAGCCACTAACATGTTGGTGGGGGAGGGGGAAGTCTAAGAAAGAACTGGGAATCAGAGACAGGTCAGGAAAGTTTTATATGCAGAGAGGCATGAATGACAGACTATAATAGGAGTGGGTGGTGTGCAGCCGGGACACTAGTTGCCCATGCAATATCCATTTCCCCCTCTTTCTCACTAATAGAACTGGATTGTAGCCTACTTAGAAGACTACATTTCCCAGACTTCATTGCCACAGGGGTGACCAATGCAACTTCCTTGCTCCTTCATAAAGGGGGCTGACTCAGCTGAAAGGTGTACCCCTCCATCCTTCCCCTTTACCTCCTCAGTTCCACACTGAAACTCAGACTCAGCAGCTGAAGCTCCAGATGCCATCTTAACCTCCAAGGCCGTCTGAGTATGGAAAGATGTTTGCTGAAATGGAGCAGTGGAATGATAGCATGCTCCCTGATGACATGAACTGCAACTGCCGGACTTCAGCCTTATCTGCCTACCTCCAGAACCTCCTTACATCAGGGAGAAACAAACCACTCGTTTGCTGTGTTGCATACCGGGTGTTCAGTTATATGCAGCCAAATGTAATTCTAGAGGAAAATCGTAGTATAAACCTGTAACTCAAAGAGGTCAGTTTTACAATGCCTCTTTCACAAAGAGGAAAAGCTCACAAAAGGAAGGCTCTGAAATGTCTTCATCTATAACAATTTTTTTAACTTGCCCATGGCCTCTGTTTTGTGGCACATCCAACCCACAGCATAGCACAGGCACAGGCACGTATACTTCGTGTCTATTCACAGTAGGTCCTGCAAGCACCACCTCTGCAGGCCTCCCGACCCTCGCCAGTGCTTCTCGCCCATCTTACTAGTCATTCCCTCTGCATCCTGCCCCTGAACTTTCAGACCTGAAGCTAGTGTGGTCCTCCAGGCAGTTCTTCCCCACCCAGCTCCTCTGCTACTGCTGCTTTGCATGAGTACCTCACTAAGAGAGGTGCCTGCCACTTGCATGTTGTGCAAAACTTGGACAATACTAGGCCAGGAGAAGTTAGCTTAATAATGGATGGAGAGCCGCAGATCAGAGCTGACTTATTCTCTTAAAAAGCTTACAGCTGGAATTTATTAAATTCTATAAATGAAGATCTTGAAGTAAAATCTTAGTATCTTGGAGATTGTTTCATTGCCTTACATGTATTTAGGTATCTTTCCTAAGATCACATCCTGTAAGAGGGAGTTGGAAAAATGCCCAAGATCGTTAGGACTTGGGTACTACATAGCTGAAAGTTACTGATGACTGCCCTGGCTGGCGTGGCTCGGTTGTTTGGGTGTCATCCCACAAAGCAAAAGGTGGCCAGTTCAATTTCCAGTCAGGGCATATGCCTAGGTTGTAGGTTAGGTCCCCAGTTGGGGCAAGTGCAAGAGGCAACCAATCAATGTTTCTCTCCCTCTCTTTCTCTCTCCCTTCCCCTTTCTTAAAAAAAAAAAAAGTTATCGATGACTGATAAATTGAGTTACTAATAGCTGTAAGTCCTAGTCTTTTCACAAATATTCATAGCGAACACCCAGCCACCTGCAGCCTGCTCTGACTGTTCCCCTGACCTAGGAACCAGAGGGATCTGGATATAGTTCTTTCCAAGTTATTGGAGCTACACCAGGAACGGATGCCCTTGTAAATGAGCTGGGTGGCAGTTGGTGGCAGTCGTGGCCGTGTAGTGTCTTAGATAGCTAAGATTCTGTACTCCTCACCCTCCCACTGTCCCCATCCCTGGCACCCTGGAGAGTCTCTTCCTGGTATGTTTGACAATCCTCTTTTCATGGCTGAGCCCTATTTACCCTCTTCATTATCCCTGATATATAGTCACACAGGGCTCTCTACATGTCCAAGCTGTTACATTGTCTTCTCTCTATGCCTCAGCAGTCACGGTCCCTAATTGGCTTCGCAAACAAACGCTCCCACCACCGAACTCAAATGCATACCTCTCTGCTCTGTCTCTCAAAGCCTATCTGAATCTAGCTTTATTTTTCTGCACCCCCATTTCATATCTCTACCTCTGCTCACACATATACCACATCTGACACATTTTGACCACGTTAACTAGTATTGACTTTGACATTGTCAAACTGGGAGACCTTGGATGAATCACTCCGTCCCTCTGATGTTTTCTTCATCAGAGAATAATGGTGTTGAACAGTGAGCTAAAGGATCCCTTCCAATTCTGAAAGGTTGCCATATTTTGTGTATAAATTCTATCCTGTCTGTGCCAATATCTTTCTTGATTAGTAATATAGATAATAAAAGAGATAGCCAACACTTACAGAGCACCTACTATGTGCCAGGCATAGTGCAAGTGGCTTGACATGCATTATGTTATTTGACCCCGCCCAACTAATCTATAAAAGGTGAACACAATTACTCTCCTTCTTTCGAATCAAAGAAAACCCAGAGTTTTAGAACAATATATCCAGAGTACTAAGGATTACAGCCAGGACTAGACATTGAGACTGACCCCAGAGCTCATGTTCATGACCACTGTGCTGTTCTATGGTAATGTCATGAGCCTGATAGTTATATGTTGGTGCCAGAGTCCTAGGTTCAAATTCTGATACCTCCACTTCCAAGTAAATTTTTGAAAACAGTGTCAGCATTTAGTAAATGACCAGTTATTATCAGCTATTATTCTTCTTGCTCCCTAAGTTCCTCCATTACTGTTTCCTCTTAGAACTGACAGATTCCTTTTGGCTGCAATATGCATACATTATCCCTTGAAAACAATCAAATTAATAAAACCACAGAAAAGAAAACACCTAAAGAAAAGTAAAGTAAGTCCTTGGGAAAGAATTTATTTTTCAAACATTGACATAATTCAACCTCCACAGAGTACGGTTGTTTCAGAGGAATTTTGGGGGGGCCAATATACAGAATTCAAAGAATTAATTTAGCAAGAATGCGAGTTCCACTTAAAAACTCTACTGTTAATAGCATGTTTTGTAGATATGCTATTGGGTAAAGAAGCACCACTGTTCCTAGGCAACAAACCAGAGCAATAGAGGCAAACTAAGCAAACAGCTCAAGCTCAAGGGTTGTGAATTCCATCTCCCACTTTGCTTCTATGACCTTGAGCAAGTCAACTGTTCCATGCACCTTTTGTTCCTTGTTCAGTTAAATGGGGTAACAAATTCAGTCTTGTATTAAAAAAACAATTTCTAAAAGCAACCTGCCAATAAAATGCATAATTAAAATGTGTAATAGAATGTTATTTAGCCATTAACATAATTGCCTATCCATTAATATACATGTGTGGTCTTGGCTTTCACACATTAATTATTAAGAATTCTTCAATCAGAGTCTTGCTGAATATAAACTAGGGCCAAATTTATGTTCTATATTAAGACTGAAAAATATGTTAATCTCAAGGGATCCCAGGTCTTAGAGCTATAATTTACACAAGGACACAGATACCTTTGATATAATTGTTCTGTTGCCCATAGTTATTTCTGGCTAAATTAGCTTCAATTTAGAAAGATCCTGAAAGCTATTTAGCATCTCAGTAAGGACCCAAGATGCCTTAAGCTGCATGTATCACTCCTGTATACTAATTATTATCATCATCCTTATTATCAACCATAAAAGAATGAATACCCAAGTAATTATTTAATAGAGTGGTTGAGCACCAGTAAACATTGGGAAGCCCTTCCATTTTCCTTGAGTTATTATTTAATTCAGCAGCGAACATGAAGTTCAACCTCACAGTACATCTGCTTCCATTTTGGTGGAGATGAAAGAAAAAGTATTTAGCCAAAATTAGAGATAAGATATTTGGACTTCTTGCCCTTTTCTCCTGAGGAAAAACTGTTTGTAAAGCTAGCAGAGGGTCTGACCTGGTTGTTTCTTCTGTATCTGAGAAATTGGAGAGAAGAGAGACACTGAAAATGACCAAAATGTTTTTGGATTACTAGAGATTCATGACTAGCTTATCTATTTTCCTTAGTCATAGTAGTAAGTCAGAATTTCCCTCACATGTTTGTATTTTCTTTGATTTTTCCTTTTCAAAGGCATACACAGCACTTATGAGCACCTTTGGAAAGACTCTCAGTCAGAATGCTCACCTCAAAAAAGACTGAGTGGGATCACTTCCCAATAATGACTGAGAACGGTATGCCAGGACTTCCTCATTTCTTGTACTGTTTTTTTTTGTTTTGTTTTACTTTTTTCTTTTTTTAATATTTTTTAACAAAATGAAAAATGCTAATTTGGAAAGCATCCAATAAACAGTATTTTATTTGGAGATTTCCCTTTCATTATTTTAAAAACATTTCTGGTGAACAGAGAACCCTGTTTCAACAAAGCAGGGAGGGAATTGTTTACTATTATTAATAGAATTCTCCCTTCAGTTACCCAAGTGTAATTTATAATAGCTACTTGAAGCTGGTGTCCTTCTTCTAAGAGGTTAGTAATACATATGCTGGAGGTGTCAAGTTCAACAGAGAAGTCAATATTTGTCTCAGTTTATGTATCAAACTGGAAAATCAAACAAACAACTCATTAAAACAGATGAATTGGTCATGGTTATTTTGTCATGCTAGTTTGATAACAAGGTCAGCAGGGTCCCAAAAGCTATTTACCAAGGAAGTCACCCACAGACAAAGGCAACACTTCCATAAGACCATGAAAGTTATAAATATGTGATACATACTCGTTTACAATCCAAACATCCCATTCTTTAGCTATTGACAGAAAAAGGCAACCAGTTTATCTAAGGACTGAGGTCACTGTCTGGTTTACCTTATTACGTACACACAGGTGGAAGCAGGTATTTCTTGGTGGCAACATCTGTCTGTAAGAGGAGGAGCTGAGTTACCTCACTGGAAACCTCCACCTTGCTTTCACCCTCCCAGGTGCAGACCTGCCTCACAAGGTTACCAACTGTTCCGTTAACATCTTTTCATAATAAAGGGTCTTGAAAAGTTCCTTTTTCAAACAACCAACTTTTTTTTTCTAACATACCAACTTCTTTTACTCCAACATTTGCTGAACAACAATTGGATTGCTCAACATTATGATGCAGGTGAAGCCATACTAGTGAGTTTATCCAGAGACATACATGTGGGGTGATTTAGTTTCATGTTCCACATTTGGGTAACTCCGAATGTTTTGCTTTCACCAGATGTGTTGAACCAGCAGGATGAAGCAACACCTCCTACCACTCTTCCACCTCTAGTCCAGGTATTCTATCCCAGTGCTTGTATTTAGTCTCCACTTTGCCCCACAGAATGTTTTTCTGAGCTACAACTTTATTTTCCTGTGCAGTTTTAGTACAAGATGATCATGGGACCCCAAAAAGGTTGAGAAGCTGGGGAAGGAAGTGAGACAGAAAGAAGAAGTTGTGTTCCAAAGAAAACTTCCTGGCCCCTTTCCTCCACCAACACCATGAGCTTCCTTGGGGACCACAAACTTTTAGTGCACCATGTGCAAACTATATTTACTAACCTTCGAGTTATCCTTTAGAACTTATATGAAATGCTATTGTTCAACTGATGTGCTTTCATTTCTGTGCACATTGTTTGAGCCTGCTGGTGCTGGTTTGGAACACATTCTAATGTCTCCTGCTAAAATTAAGGGAAATTTCTCCTCACTCAGTGGTTGTTCACTTAACATCAAGATTTGCAGGAATAAATACTACTTGCCAAGGGAAGGACAGGTGTCATCTATTTCGAATCTGATCTATACAAATGCATTCTTGCACCTCCTCACTGGAATCTTTCCTCTCTCATCTCTAATGTACTTTTGCTGGGCCTTGAAATGGCTCTGTTTTCCTTTCCTGTTTCCTTTTGGTGGGTTATTCCTTTTCCCTGGAATTCTCTCTCCAGGCAAATCACCCAATTCCAACCATACACATGCTTTTGTATTCTTCTTTAGTGCCTTTGCTGTGCACCGCTTTCTCTGGTATCCTGACTATCTTAAGAGCTGCACCATTCATTGTTTCATGTAGGCACATCTTGCTTGAACATTAAGCATAAAACTGATGCAACAAAGCCAAGTCCTTCCCCCGGGTAGACTGCAAATTCCATTGTTTCCTCTCCCCCCACCACCAACCCAATCTGACAGCACATAGGGGAAAGCTGGGCAAGGTGTATACACTCAATAAACATTTATTGAATTGAAATTCAATAGAGTCATTGTTTTCTAGTCTAGCATACAGCAGAGGCCAAATCTATGCACACCCAAATTTTAAAGACATACTCTGTTGTATTTTTTTTTCTATTTCTTCCATTTTGCCTTATAGACATCATTGGGAAATAATAATAATACAGTGCTTAAGTAATTGGCTTTGGAGACAGCCCTGAGTGTGAAACCTGGCTCTCCTACTTACTGACTGTGGGGTGTTGAGTTAGTTTCTTAATCTGTCTAAGTCTCAGATCCTTAATTAGCAAAAGAACAAAATGACACCTCCTTTCCTGTTATTGTAAGGCTTAAATGATTTTGCCTTTCTCTGTCTCTTTTGATTTCAGGCATACTTGTTTTACAGTTGTTCTCAGATTACTCCATTTTTTTCATTTCCTTAGGAGTAAATTCTCAGTCAACTGCTGAGCTTATTACTTGTCTTTGTTAGCATTAGCTTTTTTCATGTGTTTGAACTTGGAGTCAGTGAGCATCTCGTGAGTAAGAGTCAGGCTGTACTTGCATTTCCTTCTCTGCAGTTTGGCCTCCCCTTCTAGCAGCTTTACTGCTTCCTCTGCATGTGTCGTCTATGCTTTGAGAGAGAGCCAGATCATGCATGAGAATCTCAAAACTGCTACCTTCAGATGAGATTGCGGATATCATAGAAGCATCAACTGGGCCCCCCACAGCAGTTGGACTCTTACTGAAGCTGAATTTTCCTCCTCCTGACACAAGGGCACATAACTTTATAAACACTGCCCTCCAGAATGTATTGGCACTTCTGTCAACCTCCCTTCGCAGGTCAAGGATTCAGTGGGATTCCCCAGTGTGAAGCAGTGTGCCTGATTCACCGTGCGTGGAGTATTTTGGTCCCAATTATCCCATAGAAGTTGAACTACTCTCTCAGACCCAGAGACCAGCTGGCTTGATTACTGCTTTGTGTTTCTGTCCTGTGTTCTGGTCTAGAGAGATCTTTGTCTTGTTTGAGGGGAGAGGCATGCCTTTATTATTTATTTTTGTATTTAATATTTTGATATTTTCATATATTGCTTATGTGTGTCTGGAGCTACAGATTGAAAGAGACGGGGTGGGGAAGGAAAGTAGCAGGTGTTTGAAATCACAATGCCATCTTACCCTGCAAGGAGCACCAAGGAAGACATACTGAGGGAGGCCCATTTTAACTGGACCATGGACTGCGGACTGCAAGAGATGAAGGACTGACTGGAGGCCAACCCTGCAAAGGAGCGTGAGCTCCTGTTTGGAGGGAGAAACATGTGAGCCATGTGTCAGAGAGGGAAGACTTCAGTTGATATATTGTGTGTGTGTAAGGTGGTTGTAGGAGTTTAGGCTACAAAGGAGATAAGAGAAAAAAAATCAAAACTCAAAGAATTTAAATGACCTACCCAAGGTCTTTAGGCTCTGTCCCTCTTAAGGCCCTCAATTTGAATAAAACCACAGTAAACCCATACTAGAAAGCAGACAGCTATACAAAGAAAAAGGAGAAGGAAGAAAAGATGGGGAAATAGAAGAGGATGTGGAAGGCAAAAAGCAGAATAAGGAGGAATACAAGGAAGAGGAGGGAGAAAGAAGGAGGGGAAGAGAAGGAAGAAGAGGCAGTACACTTTCCACAGGGAGTTTCCCCTTCAGTTCTGAATGGATGACATTCATAAATGGCATAATATACAGATTTGATTCTCAAGAACTTCTACAAAGCAACATATGATGATAGTAAAAATGGGGAAAACCATGGGGGGAAAACATACTGGGGAAACGAGATGGAAAAGAAGGACCACTGGGTACCACCGAAGAGCATGTACGGCAACCTCTTTACGTTACAGGTGAGGATGTTCAGATCCAGAGAGACTCGGGGACTTACTTGAGTCACATGAATGCAGACACAAGACTAGCAACCCCAGTCCTAACATTTGTGCCATTTTCTTCTCATTTCCTCACCAGGGAGGAGTGAGGTTAATTAAGATATGCTCACTGGAGCAGATACATTTTGAGCCAAATAAAAGGAAGCAACATCTGTAATTTTTGTTCTTGCAAATGCAAATGTTGTAGAATACTGTGTTGGTGGGTCTAATGATTTGAAAATATAATTGAAATGCCTTTTGAGCAAATAAAATGCATTTTGTAGGAAAATGACATCATTGACAGAAGGGGAAGTCTTCATGGGACGAAAATAAGGTGGCACGAAGCCATCCCCAGTCACAGGGAATGACTGTGGTAATGAGTGATGACAGAACAATAAGGCAGTCCAAGCGGTTTCTTAACCACTGGACGCTGACGTTTCCAATTCGGCTGTTAACCTCTGCCGAAATGGTTCTCCTGAAGAAGCAAATTAACTTCAAAACCGGATCACGATTTCCCTCAAACATAAACTTAATGCATAGATACGGCATCATTTTTTTCTAATCAAAAGCTAACCTTCTCTACAAAGTTTCTAGTATTGAATTTTGACATTTTATTAAACTTCAGCTTGGTTTCTAAAGCAAAATTGAACAACTTAATAACTGCTTCAGGAGACACTAATAAAATAAAGGAATTTATTGCCCTTTCATATCATGCTATATTTCTAGATACAGTGTATGATCTTTTCACTGGAAAGACTGTGGTTTTTATTATTTTTTTAAAGTTCTTATTTTAAGAAGGTTTAGATATTTTAAGCTAGTAATTCCATTTCTAGGAAACAGTTCTAAGGAAACAATCAGAAAGCCAGATTAATATATAGATATGGATCACACTCATCTATCATCATAAAATATAAACATCAATCTAAAAGTCAAACAGCCCTGGCTGGTGTGGCTCAGGGGATTGAGTGCCAGCCTGTGAACCAAAGGGTTGCCTGTTGGATTCCCAGTCGGGGCACATGCCTGGGTTGCAGGCCAGGCCACCAGTAGGGGCTGCGCAAGAGGCAACTGCTCATTGATGTTTCTCTCCCTCTCTTTCTCCATCCCTTCCCCTCTGTCTAAAAATAAAGAAATAAAATCTTTTTTAAAAAAATAAGTTAATAAATAAATAAATAAATAAATGTCAAACAATACTTGGAATCTATATAATTTTATTAAACAATGTCCCCCCCATAAATTTAATTTAAAAAAAAGAAATATGGTCAAACAAGAGTAGAATAATTGAATTATCATGTTTACACACACTGGAATATTAGGTACTATTGAATTCCTATTTGAAAGAACATTTAAGGATGTGGGACAATATCCCCTACAGAATGTAAGCTTCATGAGAACAGAGGCCAAGTCTGAGTTTACTCTACATGGTTGTCTCAATTTCTAGCACAATGGCTCAATAAATATTTGTTGGATTAATGAATGGGTGGATAAAATATTAAGTTAGTAAAGAAAGAATTCAAAATTACGTATATATTGTAAATTATACTATTTCTTTTCAAGCACAAGACTCCAAAGAGACACTGTCACTGTTACTACAAACAAAAGCAATATCACCAAAAGCATTTCTTTCTTGTAGCTTTATATCATGTAAGCATAATTGAATGTGTTTGCTTTTGAAAACAGAAATGTATTTCTTGGGTGCTCACGGAGAGTTTTGGTACACATAATAAGCAAGTTGAGCATAAAACAAAGGATAAACAGTTTCTACTCTAATCAATTTTTCTCCCCTAATTCTATTATATTGAACGTTATTCTTCAAACTTTGTTCTTTGTTGCCATAGTGATCAGCTTCCAATGTGAAATTATATCACACTGGCTTTCTTTCAAGTTTCAATAATGTGCCGTCACCACCCACTTCTCTTTCAAAATGTTCAAATCCTCTAATCACTCAGCACCTTAATAGCCTCACTTTTGGGGAGCTGAAGTAGGAGCTACGGGGTTAGGAAAGGGTTATACACAGAAAGTGGGAGTGAAGTAAAAAAAAGAGAAGAGTTAAATTTGAAAATAATTTAATGTACTATATAAAATAAGGGTTCACCTCCACGTAGCAATCTACTCTTCTCAATGTACCTCAAACTTTCACTTTACAAATGATATGCTAATGGATGAATTGAGCCTTAACTGAAAATGAGAGTAATTTGAGAATAAACATATATGTTCTGGATTAGAATTTACAGATCATTCTTAATGAAGAAAGACTCTTTACAAAGCAATAAGGAAAGTTTTAAAAGTGGAAGGAAATTATACAGGCACTTTACAAAAGAGAATAATAAAATGGTCAATAAACACATAAAAGATGTTCAATCTTGCTAGTAGTCAAAGAGATAATAGTAAAACAAAATACCATCTTTTGTCTGGTAAGTGGTAAAAATTTAAGAAGATGATAATACCAATGTAACTAGAGTTTAGAGAAATGGACATTCTTATACACTGTGGTAGGAATGTAAATCGGTACAGCCTCTCTGCATATCTTTTGAATTCAAATTCCACTTCCAGGAATATATCCAAAGATGGAAAAATAGAGAAATGGGATATACATTCACAAAAATGGACATGCAATGATATTCATCTTAGCTTTAATTTCATACAATAAATGAAACCAAGTTCGATGTCCATCAATAGGGAATAGTTATCTAAATTATGACTTAATCATGTGATGGAGTACCCTCAATTCATTGAAAATGATGATCTAAATCTGTATTTTTATATGAAGAATTCTCATATTGATATGGAAAGATATCCACATAACATGTGGCAAAACACATGCACACACATAGGGATTTGAAAGTCTTCTGAAAACACCCTAGAAAAAATAAACATGTATGAGTCTCCACAGAAGCAGGTCTAGGTCCTGCTGCACCAAAATATGGATGGTGGTTATTGCTGAGGCATATGTTTTCAAGTGATTTTTTTAGTTTTATAAAGGTCTCTATTGTATGAATATTTATAATTGACAAGTTGAAATAAGGATGAACAATACAGACATTTCCATTTTTGTTACACACTCAATTTTTTCCAGAATTTGAAATATAACTTCCCAGGCCCACAACACTGTCAGGACTGAAGTGGACCCTGGAAGTTAGGTAACCCTTCAAGGAAGTGGCAAGGCCAGGCACATACCTGTTACTCAACAACAAAGCAGCTATTGAATAAGAACATGGTTTTACCCCCATCTTACAGGACGGACAGGAAGCCCAGGCTCAGGAGGGTGAAGGTGCTTGCTCAAGCTCTCAGGTGAATGAGGGAGGAATTTAGGTCTCCTGACTCTGGGTGCCTTGGTTTCCCCACCCGTACATGCCTTTGTGCACACTGGCTCCGGCACATGCAGGTGACTGAGTGTCTTTTTCGTAAAGCCAAGAGATTTTTGTTGCTGTTTTTTAATGGATGACAAATCTTGAGCAAAGAAAGAAACAGAGCAAGGCTCAGGGAGCTGAGTTTACATAGAAATTATAGGCTGTGCTGCTGTTTGGTAAGAGTTTGGAACTAATTACAAGGTAGTCCCCAAAGAACACCTCTTTGGGTGTGACATGCATTTCTGAAGATTTCCTGCCAAAGACTGCTGGCCAAAGGCATTTCCTCTGTGAAAACCAAACATAGCTTGTTTATTCTTGGGTTCCAGTGTCAGCTTTCTAGAAATCTTTCTAGGAACCAAAGACTTAGTGGATTTGTTTTCTCTTATCACTGAGCTGCCCACTTGGTGATCTATCCTGTGAATGCAGCATTCCTGTTGCTAATGTAAATCATCATTCCCAAGTCTAAGTGATCTCAACTTTGCTAGTTAGGAGTCTAAGTCTGCTGGCCTATTGCACAGGAGGGGAGTATAAATAGCATCATATTAATGAGAAAAGCACACGATTCTCTGAGTCTTGACCTGACCTCTTCTAGATCACTGGAAAGTGTTGCAGGTGATGTCTGGGTGTCCCTGGCTGGTGTCTCATCAGGGATCCCAAACCTGACCCTCAGCTACATCCCTCACTTCCTCCTCTCTGCCTGGTCTCTTCTTTGATGCTCTCTGACCTCAGAGATGCTCACCCTGCTGCCAGCACCCACCAGAGCAAGATCAAAGTCCATCATCCTCTAACTCTCTCTGGATGCTTCCAAGCGTGCCAAGCCTTAATAACAGTCAGGTGATGTCTCTGAAGATTGGAGAGAAAATGTCACTGACTCTAAGCCATATTTTGTCACCAGTTGCTGCAGGAAACTGAGTCCCTCACCAATGACTCCACCAGGGCCTGAAAGGTGGGGGCTGGGCAGGCACTAGAAACCCTCCCCATATGTCTCCCAAGAAATCCTCCTCACCTCTCCTGCAACAAACAACTAGCTAAATACAGGTCAGCTCCTGGAAAGCACTCCTTCACAACCCACCTCCAGCTCTTCATCCAGGTCTGAATCTTGAAATGGGCTCAAGTAAGAATCTTGGCTACACCCATTTCCCTTGTCAGTTTATGCTCCAAAGGAAAAGCCTATTTTAAAAGAATAAAACCATATCATTTGGTGCTAAAAGAAATTTAGCAACTGAATTCTCTAAAAAAATGGTCTATCAGAGATTCAGGTCAAATTCACTGGGAAAGAAACACAAAGCAAAATGCCTAAGCATGGACATGAAAACCAAGGAAGACGCAAGAAGCAAACAATGAAAATGTTGCCTTTCCTTTCGCTTAAATTTGTCATTTCTGCCAGATCAAAAAAATCATTATTTAAACAGCTTTTTAAAAATTAGCAACAGTCCAAGCTTAATTTTATTTCATCTTTCAAAGTGAACTTTAAAACATGCCTATGAGACTTCCATGAATAGACTGAAACACTTGGCACATTATGCAGTGGCTGAAAGAGAGAACCAGACTTCATCGCGATAACGTGTGGCTGGGTCTGCACAGATGTGCTCAGATCCATCTCAAACATCGGGGATTACCTACACAAACACACAAAACTTAGCCCCGCTGAATGTGACCACTCAGACATAAATGCAACTGTTCTCAGCAAAGATCGATGTTTATAACCTTAAATTCATTCAATATTTAATTTAAAAGCAAGCTGGTTTATGCCTGAAGCCAAGCCCTGACATTTCAGGGTTGTTTTTTTTTTTAATCATTGACAACCCAACCCAGCAAAAAGCGTACAAATTCTCAGGTGCCAAGAAGTTTTCAGGGCTGCAACCACAAGGTCCATTCAACCAGGGATCCAGAAATGAGGTAGGAAGGCAGGCTCACTTACCTGACCTAGTCCTGAGAAACCTGCTTGCTGGCAACACCAGCCTCCTAACCGGTCTCTCTGCTTCTCCTTTACCCTCTCTAGCAGGTCTCTATGGGGCTGCCAGGGCCATTCTTCCAGGGGGGCAAAGACAGGAAACGTTCAACTCATCATCCCATTCAAGGCCAAGATAAACACTTAGGAAAACACTGCCAAAGAGCGGAGCAGACATAATGGGCTTTAAAATTAGAAGCAGAACCCAAACAAAAACCCCAAATAGCTCTAGATCCAGCCCTTACATTGTTTCTTTAATCGTGTTTTGTTTTATTATCTTGCATTTTTTAAATGCCATGCATTCTTAGCACAGAAAATAGAGACAAGCAAAAATGACATCTTTCTATTTAGACCTGCATCCCCCTGAATGGCGTATTTGTGCCTGTCCTTCAAGGCTCTTTTTCCTGGTGGGGACACATACACATAGTGTCCACTTTTGAAAAAATATTTCAAAACTGGACACTTGAAGCATGTGCTGTTTTGTTACCCACCATAGCTCAGGTCTGTGGTTCTCAAACTTGGTTACATATTGTCAACACCTGGGGAGATTTTTAAGACCTTGGTAGGCAGGCCTCATTCCTTATGACTAAATTGGAATTTCTGGAATGAGAACAAGACATCAGCATTTTTAAAACTCTCTAATGTATCCAAGGTACAAACGAGTCTGAGGACAACAGTCTTATGAAAGTAGCCGACTATGCCACTCCAAAACATGCATATGCATCTTTGACATAAGGATTATTTTGAGAAAATGCAGACACAGGGGAAGCTCTGAAAACAGAGTAGCAGTTACCATTGACTAAGGAACATTTGCATTTATGAGGAAAATCTCCATTTCTAGGAGACTTTGGGCTGTCGGCAGTGGGAAAAAATATCCTTCTCCATATCAGAAAGAGTAGGATGACTCTAAATCTCCAAAAACTCGTGTCAGTGGAGAAAGCACCATTTAAATCTGCATCAACTTTAACCTTGTTGGCTGTGCTTTGCCTGGTTACCTCTCATAATTGGCCTCCCCACCCCAACATTATTCTTTTGTCTTTTGCTGAAGATAGTATTTAAGGTGATGACTCAAGCCATTCTGAGGAGAGTTACTCAGTTTTCTTGGGTATTTCCCATGAACTCGGGAGGTACATGTTACTAAACTTATGTTTGTTTTTCTCCTGTCAGTCTCTTTTATTACACAGGGACTCAGCCAAGAACCTAGAGGGGTGATGGGAAGATTATTTTTTCTCCCCTACACTTCCATAAACTGGGAGTGAGAAGATGAGGTTTGGGGTGAGGGAGGATAGTGGTTATCAAACTTTGCTGGGTATCAGGATCCCCTGGGGAACTTGGCGAGGATACGTGTACATAGTCCTAGGTTCTCTCTGCTACTTCCATGAGCCTTGGATTTTGTATTCTAGGCAATTCCCATACACACCAAGTTGGAGAACCATCAGTGTAAGTGACCAGTCTCCTCTTGTGTGGTCACCTCGTAGGTGATCTGCTCCTTTCTCATGCCCATGAGACTAAGCCTCAGGGGCTGGGCTGTTCTGTAGCCACATGGGGCTATTGAGCACTTGAACTGTGGCTAGTTCAAATTGAGAGGTGCTGCAAATGTGAAATGAACACGAGATTTCAAAGATTTAGTGCACATTTAAACCATAGTATTTTGGCTATATTGGGTTTCTTTCTTTTCCTCCCCCCCACCACCCCCTGCCCCCAATGTGGCTACTAGGAAATTTGAATGACACATTTGGCTCACTTTATATTTCTAGGGGACAGGCTGCTCTAGGGAACAAGACCTATGTGTGTTCACCAGTGTCTTTCCAGCACTTAGCTCAGCAATATGGCATCAAATTGGCACTCCATCAATATTTTTTTGAAAATGAGTCAGTGAATTAGTGGATGAACACAGATATGGCACCTCAGGCATTCACAATATTATTCTACAGACAAAAAATAAAGAAGACACTTTTGGAAAATAGATGCTATTCTTGTTTGAATTCCCCTGAAGACAACCCTGAGACAAGGATTCAAGTGCAAGCAATCTGCTAGGGAGGGGATACCAAAAACACTAGTCAGAGAGTAGAGAAGTGAAGCTGGGAAGAGAAGGAGGCCAATAAAGGCTGTTTTCTCAAGCTCGTTACCACTATGGGCAACTGGAGGTTGATCCTTCTGGGGAACTTTAAGGGACAGGACAGAACTTGTTCCTCAGAGATACCTTCTTTCACCAGGGTATTTACACACCATTTTTCATGAGGGCTTCTGGGAGGGCTGCATGTGTTAATTCCAGGCATTCTGTTCTGCTGGGCAGAGCACACAGAGAAAACCTGCAGCAGAGATACCACTGCTAGAATACAGCATGTGCTAAAATGGTATTGCTGAGGGGACAGTGATATAGCCAGTGACAACTACCTATAGTTTCTATCTAAACAAGCCTATTAATCCTATTACCTAATTATTAAAGTTGGTACCACCATTGCATAGCTCTACACATCTCCTAAGATGGTCAGTAAAGCTCCTTTGTGGTCCTTTGCCAGCGCCTGCCTTGTTGATCCCACTTCTTCCTCAGCCATCCTATCCTAGAGGTGCCAAAGAGATGAGGCAAAGAAGTTCCCAGGAATGAGCCCAGTGTGCCTTGATTAAGAGTTGCTCAACTTGAGGGATTTGACAAGCTCTGGAGAGACCTAGGCTTCTTCCAAGGCCTGGTGTTCATCAAGGAGAAGGCCACGTTCAGTTTGAGCACCAAGATCATGAAAGCAGGTGAGAAGCAGGGGAAATTCAAGTATAACACCTCTGAAGCTCTGCTGGAGATGAACTCAGACCTCAAGGCCCAGCTATGGGAGCTGAATATCACAGCAGCTAAGGAAATTGATGTTGATGGCAGTAGAAAAGCTATTACCATCTTTGTTCCTGTTCCTCAACTGAAGTCTTTCCAGACAACTGAAGTCCAGATCATATGCGAGTTGGAGAAGAAGTTCGGTGGGAAGCACGTTGTCTTTGTTGCTCAGAGGAGAATTCTGGCTAAGCCAGCTTGAAAAGGCTGTACAAAGAATGAGCACAGGCATCCTGGAAGCTGCACTCTGACAGCTGTCCATGATACGACCCTGGAGGACTTGGTTTTCCCTAGTGAATTGTGGGCAAGAGAATCCCTGTGAAACTGAGTGGCAATGGCTCATAAAGGTCCATATGGTCAAAGCCCAGCAGAACAACATGGAGCACAAGGTTGAAACCTTTCTTGGTGTCCATTGTATAAGGAACTCATGGGCAAGGATATTAATTTTGAATTCCCAGAGTTTCAGTTGTAAACAAAAATGACTAAATGAAATGTTCTTTCAAAGAGAAAGCATTGCCCAAGTTGTTTAAAGATAGTCCCAGGTCCTCTGTCACTGAATCCACAGCTCTGCCCTCCATCTCCTGCTAGTTCACCCTCCAGAGATGTTGGTAGACATATAACAACATCCTTCTTCTGTTGATGATGATGATGATGATGATGCAAGCTCATTCTTGTCTTTAAATTGCCCACAATACATGCACATGGGCCTGAAATGGTAGCAGCTGAGTGTTTTAATGAAGAGTCCGAAATTTCTAGTTTCAGAAAATATAACTTCACTTGGTATTAAATCATTTCACAGAAGCCAGACCATAGTGGTTCTGTTTTTGGAGGTTAATTCAGTCTAGATCTGATTTGAAATGAATCAAGAGAAGCTTCAGAATAATTTCCTTAAGTACAGTGGAGCAAGGCAAATAAGACAGAAGTTGGAAACAAACTGAAAATGAGAAATGACTGTTTTAAAGGGAATTGAACTCAAAGTACTCCCAAGTTTTGTTTTGGTTTTTTTCAGTAAATTTAAATCTACTTGACACCATAAAAATGTACCTGTGTTTTCCATGAACAGTTCGTTTCAGGCAAGGACTTGGATTCACCCAGGAGACGTGGCCAAACCACAGTCACAACCTGTCGTGCGGGTTGTCATTGGGGGCAAGCTCCTGTCCCCAATCTAACATTCTAGAATTTATTTTTCCCCTCTGGAATCCAGGTAGCATAAAAATTTAGGTTATTTAATTAAAATCTTGTTATACATAAGTAGATTATTTAATTTAAATAAGTGATAGATAATTGCATGAATCCTGGAAATAGTTGAGACACCACCACTTTAAACATTACACAGGATATTCTAATAAAAATACTACAAATTTAAAGGGGCCCCAGTTCACTCTTCCTTCTTTACTTAACCAACACATACGGAACTTCAAGGGTTGGCAAACACAGATGTCTACAGTCAGGTGTATTGCGTAACAGCCCTGTCTGGGCCAAGGGCCCCATGAAGCTCTACACACTTGTGTCCATTTAGGAATATGAGCTTTGTGTTTTCAAATCTACTGATTTTTCAAGAGAAGCTGAATCCCCAATTTTTTATAAGAAATATTCTTTTTTTTAACATTAGCAATTAATTTTAAAAAATTTTTAAAATACTGTACAGACCCAAACATAAAGGGCTGAGCAGGGGGCAGGCAAGTTGGGACCTGGACCTACCATGGAGCAGACACAGTCCTGGGCTCTAGTGGAGTTGTTACAGAGACCCACACGATGCCCCCGGCCCCCATCAGCGTGTTATCCAGGGTGATGCATACAACTAAAATTCTCATCCAAAGGGAAAAAAAGGTGGGCATGGAGTGGGATGTGTTTGTCAAGGTTCTCCAGAGAAACAAAACCAATAGGTTCTCCTCTGACTGGTTCTGTATATATATGAGAGAGACACAGAGAGATGTATGATTTATTTTGAGATGTGGCATGGGGCCTGACAAATCTGTGAATAGGGCAGGCTGGCAGGTTGGAAACTTAGGCAGAAGTTGATGCTGTAGTCTTGAGGCAGGATTTCTTCTTTTCCAAGAAACCCCAGTTTTTTTTTTTCTCTTAGGGCCTTCAAATGACTGGGTGAGGTCCACCCACATTACCAGGGTAATAAATAGCCTTTACATAAAGTCAACCGATCATGGATGTTAGCCACATCTACAAATACCTTCATTCAACAGTAGATTTGTTTGGCTGATTGACTGGGTACTATAGTCCAGCTTATGTTCCAAGCTGACACTTAAAACTACCTATACAATGAGAGAAGGGAGATAAGTTCTGTAAGAGAGGAACAAAACATTACCACATGAGTTCAGAAGGATGAAACATTAGGGAGTATTAAAGGGTTAAATAATAATCCTCATGATAAAAGACTAAAGGAATATGGGCTTCTCAATAGAAAAGACCAAAAAGAAATATTACTGATTGATGATATCCAAGCATGTTAGTTATTACCACATAATATTTTGTTTAATCTTCTCAACTCACCCTAATGGGATATCAATTATCATTAACCCTGTAAAAGACTATACAATATAAATGAAACCACTCTAAAATTTGGACTGGGAGCTGCTATTCCCGAGGAACTGCCTTGCATGTTTCATGCCTCAAATCTTTGGAATGTTAAAACAGAGTAAAATAACCCTGGACTGAGTCTAAAGCAACATTATGTCCCAAAGGACTATTTGCAAAGATAACAAGAAAACAGACATTATGACTATCAGACCAAATATTTAAAACATTCTTTAGAACTAGTGTCACTGTGTTAGTTTATCTGCACCGAAAACAATGCCTCCCTCCCTTCTTCAATGCAGTTGTTTCCCTTCCGTATCTAATGAATCCCCCCTGCCTTTGTCTCCTAATCAGAACACCATTGGGGTTTCTACCTGAATCAGTGCTTCCCAAATAGCTATTCTCTTTGATCCCAAATAAATACCTGTTGCCTAACTTTGGTCTCTTATTTTTAGGTGAACATCCCCATTTTGTAGATGAACCCCCAAACTCCAATGTCTTTAATATCATGTAACTATGAAGTGATGGAGATGGGACTCAGAATCAGGCAACTAAAATCTTCAAAGTCTTAACCATGACTTACAACACCTCTCCAATGAACACATACCCCATACAGGACCTCATCAATTCTTACAAAAGCATCATGAGATAGGTATTATTATTACTCCTATTTGATGAAGGGGGAAACTGAGTCTTGGAGTACAAGGTGGCAGCGCAAGTCAGATCCTGGTCTATCTGACTCTGAACCTGTGCTCTGATCACCCGCCCCCACCTCACACACACCTAGGGTGAATGTGTCCAGTGGCCTGGTTTGTATTCAAATGTGACTGACGACAGGAGTGGGACAAAGTGTTGGTAGAATATTGGAAGTCACTTCATGATTGTCCATCAGGGAAATACACACCTCAACTGGAGAAAGTATCATTTCTCCATGGAGATCCTGCTGCTTTCAACATCGACCTCCCTGAAGACCAGAGATAAGGTTATAATCATCAAATGGGAATGTCTATTGAGACTCTGAAGTTTGGTTATTGATTGGCAAGAATAACAACACAGCACTTGCCACCCACACAGAAACAACAGCAAAGTTGGCTTCTCTTCCACGAAAATATTTCCTTGGCTTTCTCTCAGCTACATATTTTTTAGCAAAAAATTAAACATACACTGCAAACCCTGCCTTCGCTTCTTGGGTATAGAATAGATTCATTTCAGTCGAACTTCAAAGGAGCAGCCACTTCCCTGGGCCTCTTTCCTTGGCCACTTTGAGACACTCCCACACTATTTCATCCTTTTCCCTCTCAGAGTTATTTTTTCCCTCCTCAGACTGTGGAGTACGTGAGAAATCTGTACCATTCTATTTTTGCTGAGTACTGAATTTTGAACCCATAAATTGTCATCTATTCAATCGTTATCCTTTCTCTAGACCTTTATGTTAAAGTCAGCACCAGGCCTTTCTTCCTCCTGTGGTCACAGCACTAACGTAAGATACAGGGAAATGATCAGCTATTGTCTAAGGCCAAATGATGCCCTTCAAGGCTAAGTATTATTTTCATTGTAATTGTCCTCTATCATAATAATCACCCAGCCCCTCATAATTTTATGTGATGGTCATGGTATCACAGATCGAATAATAAAATTAAAATCTATATTCATTGTGCCCTACTATGTGCCAAGTACCAGGATCTACACACATTTAAAATTCATAGCAACCCTATGAGGTAGATACTAATTGTTGTCCCCATTTTTCTTTTTTTAATCCTTAAAAAAAATACTTTTATTTTTCAATTACAATTGACATTCAGTATATGTCCCCATTTTTCTAAAGAGAAAGCTGAGATCCAGGGGTGTCAGTAGGTGGCCTGTGTTCGCACAGGCCTGGAGCTGAGATCTACAACAAAGCATCTAACTGTACAAACCATCTGTGGTTGTAACGTGAACAACTCCCACTGAAAAATAGTGAGGTTTTATTTTCTTGTTTTACTCTTCCTTCTTGGGAGTTAAAAACCACATTCTACAGCAGAACAAATAAACACGAGCATTCCAAGGGGGACGCTGTGAATAAGTAGGTGGCCTTACCCACCACTCGGGGGGGGGTGCCAGCAAAGACAGGAGCCATGAGGCCCGAGAACCAGCTGTCACATGGAAGGTGAAGATTTGAGAGGTCGCTCACCCAAACCACCAGACCTTAAGGACCCTAGTAGGGTTTCTCTGATGTTGCAAACTTGATGAGAAATGGCAGGCATGGAGCTTGACACCTGCCTCAGTCTGTTCTGGCTGCTGTAACAAAATACCATAGATTGAGTGGCTTAGAAGCAACAGAAGTTTATTACTCACAGTTCTGGGGGCTGGAAGCCTGAGATCATGCAGCCAGGATGGTGGAGTTCTGGTGAAAGCCATCTCCAGGTTGCAGAATGCAACTTTTTACAGTGTCTTCACATGATGAAAGGAGAGGCAGCTCTCCCAGGTCTCCTCTATCAGGACACTAACCCTATTTGTGTGGGTTCCATCCTCATGAGCTAATCACCCCCAAAAGACCCTACCCAATACCATCACCTACAAATTGGTGGGGTGTGGGAAGGGTATGAATATTCAGTCCATATAAACACTCAACCCAATTTTCTGTTTTTACTAAAGTGACAACAGACATCTAAAGTGGCAAAGGGCATATCCAGACCCACAAAGTTGGGGGTAAAACTAGAACCATTTATCCAGTTAACCAATTTCTCTGCATTTCGTGGCCCAAGTTAAACACAGAGATAAGAATATCAGTGTAGCACATGTTCCCTTCCATGTGGCATTGCAGAAGGTTTTAATGATATCTCAGCACCTCCAAACCTCTGTTAACTGGAACTCCTATAAAAGATGCTCGTAACTGTGGTCAGTGCAGTTTTGCTGTTACACAATCTATTTTATTCCATCTCTCCCTATGGTATTTTATTTTATATCTCCTAACCTTGAGAATGCTTGTTAACCAGAGTGGCCAGGCTAAAGCAGGAACAGCTAAAGTCAACAGAAGTGAATCATCTAGTTCCTGCAGAATGGGTTCTAGTATAACCGGAAGAAAGTTGGCCAGAAATAACAACAGAGAAAATAGCTATAGTACAGCATCAAGGTCTCTCCGGCAGAGAAATAATAATTTTTGGTTTCATGCAGAGGGAAACCTTCCTTAAGCTTACATATGAAAGCTTAATAAGTGTACCTCCTTCCCCATATTTAAAGCTGCAGAACTCAGTCTCATTTGAAGAAATAGTTGGAAAGAGGGTGGCAGAGCCCTGCAAGAGAATCCAGGTGATGCTGAAGATGTAAAACCAGGTAAGCAGAAGTTGCCTTTTCAGAAGCTCTGGAGACCCAGGTTGAGGTGTGTGGGGCAGGCTGGAGTCCATGGGACTCTGAGCCGAGCAGATAGTCCTGCAGCAGGGTCCATTGGTTTTGAAATCAACACTCCAACTAGGGCCAGGAGCCCCCCAGGGGGCTGACAGCTAAGGGTTTTCTGCCAGGAGCACTCCCAGCAGTTGGAATCATCAGCCCTTCCTTCCAAAAGGGGGACCTGGGGGACGCATCACAGCACCAGCCCAGTGCCATGAACGTGCTCCCCTCCTGGGAGCCAGGCCTTGCAAGATGAGCTGTCAGGGCTGCCATCCCAAGACTGGGGTCAGGGCATGACTCCCATCTGAAAAGCACAGGGAAGGGAGAGGGTCTGTGCTTTACAACGGAACACCAACTAGAGTCAAGGCCAGGCCTTTGACAGGGTCCACTCAGGCAGAAGTTGCCAACCTGGGGGCTGTGCAAGGACTAGGGGTGCAACATGAAGCCTGTGTCCTGCTGCCCTCTCTCCTAGGCCAGCTTGATAGTAAGGAGTCACACAGAAGCCTCTAGAAGCCTGCAGGACTGGCTGGGACACAGAATCAGTTTGGGGAGCACAGCTAAATGGAGAGTTGCTGGGAAAGTGAAAGTAGATTACACTGGGTGAGGAGAGGGGCAAGGCTGGCGGGGGTGGGGCTGTGAGTGGGGTGAGGGGGAGTGCCTCAGTCTCACCAGCTTTAAGGAGATCAGGAAGGCAGGAGAAATATGGGGGGAGGGGTGGAAAGTAAGTAATTAATCATCCTTTACATATGCAAGCTATTTTATATTTCATAAAACTCTGTGAGAGAGCAAGAGAGCCCCTTTTGCTAGTACTGCCCCAGAATATTTTTATAAACTGTGTTATCTATGAATGAAGGTGATAAATCCTTGTAACACAGCTGGTCAATACCAGTCTCTCTCTATCTCTCTCTCTCTCTCTCTCTCTCTCTCTCTCTTCCCACCTCCACCCCAGCCCCATCTCAAGCTTCTTCACTTATAAGCACTGAGTGTCTGGAGTATGTGGTTTTCGAGGTGGCTGAGCCACAGCAGATTTCCTTGTCCAAGTGACCCATCTTGTCCAGGAAGACACCCCTAATAGCCCCTTCATCTCTTTACCCCTCACTTTCTTTGGTACGTCACCATGTCTTTGGAGACTCACCCAAACTGTGAAGATGGCAGGTCACATCACCACTTTGGCAATGACATTGCTTTAATGTTTAACCAAACCAGCCACAGCATTGTCAGCAACAACCTCGTCTCCTAGGAAGTTGCTCCTCATGTCTGGTCTGCAGGATTGAAGTACGAGTTTTGTGCCAGAAAACATAAAATAGCAAAGGATAAGATCTCAGCAGTCGTAACTGCCAATCAAAAGTGACTCTGCAAGTGGTGACATTAGGAAAGAAACTGGGTGTCTACCCCGCTAACCACGTCCTCTTGTTGTGGGACCCAAGCATAAACTAAAGTAAAAGGTAACTCACAGGATTGCCTACTGAAGTGAAGGGTTGACCACATACCTCCCCATCACCGTAGACTGGATTGAGTGCCTCACAGGGAAGGCAGGACAGTAGAAAATCATATACACACAACCTGAGGGGCTGATGGAAACTTCCATTGCCAGCTGCTCACAAGTGGTTCTTTGAGGTCACATCCTAATTGTCCTAACAGGTGAAACAGAGTCCTTCAATGCCAACAAATAAACGCTTTATTCAGGTATTTGCATGCTCATAACTATTGAGCGATGTCCTTGCGCAAGGCAGCATCTTGCTGTTTAGTTTCAGATACAGTGCCTAAATTAGTGACCTTCCTCCAGGATAAATACATCATGTTTTCAATAAAATAATGAAAAGCTTTTGGGGGAAAAATGTATCTTGCACATCATTACACTTGAAGTTGTCCTTCAACACAAAATTGTGAACAATTATTTTAAACAAACTATGGTGGTAACAACTGATGAGACCGTTAATTCCGTAGTTTCTCTGACAACTATTTCAGCCATACCTCAGAATTTTTAAGAAAATGCTTTTACTATAAATTAAATGTGACATACAGTATGTTCTATCATATCAGAGCAGTATTCACCTTCATTTTTGCCTTCATTTTTGAAATTCATTTTCAAGAATTTCAAAAGCACAATCTATCCCACTCTGGATAAAATTCTACAATTCTTTATTTTTTAACAGCTTTTGTGACATTTACTTGTTTTTTTTTAATATTTTATCTATTTATTTTTAGAGAGGGAGAAGGAGGGAGAAAGAAAGGGAGAGAAACATCAATGTGAGAGAGAAACATCAATCAGCTGCCTCTTGTACATGCCCTGACTGGGAATGGAGCCCCCAACCCAGGGATGGGCCCTAACAGGGAATTGAACCAGCAACCTTTTGTTTTGTGGGACTATGCCCAACCCACTGAGCCACACCTGTCAGGGCAAGAAATTCACTTGCCTTAACTGTCTGATTCAGTGACATTCAGTACATTTTGCAATTTCTTTTAAAAGTGAGTATCCCTGGTAAAAGCATGTATAGAGTTTTTCCCAAACATGTGAATCATTTCCAATTTAGGTACTTTGGTTGTTCCTGTATCTAGGTTACTCATTTGTGCAGAACTCCCAGTTCTTGCTAGCTAGAAGACTGAAAGCCCTGGTTTTCCTCCATGAGAGATTTTAACAAATATTTGGTTGCTCTGCATTGTAATCAGAATACTGAGAAATCCTCCTATTTAACACCACAAAACCTTTCAAGGGCAGGCTGTGATATGTTAAATATTTGCACTTCTGTTTATAAGTCTGTCTTGTTGCAATCATTTTTAAATGGTTTATTTCACTGTCAAAATACAATGCATTTAGTCATCATTAAATACATTTTGCTCTGCTTTTTGGCAGATGTACAACCTATGAGTCTTTGGAAAGATTGCCACAAAGCATATTTAAAGGTGCTATAAAGTTTGCACTTATGAACACCTGTGCATTTATGTGCTTAAACAGCT